>JAOTRC010000034.1:17614554-17625440 GCA_027497675.1 Cyprinella lutrensis
TATTTTATTTTTTTTACTTTGCCCAAACTTGTGTGTATATAAATGAATTTTTATTTAGAAAATTAAAACATTCTATATCCTATCACAAGAGGCTTAGTTGATTTTTTTTTCTGTTCAAGAGTGTATGTATTTTTAGTGATTTAAAAAATAAATGATTCAATTTGGACAAAATATAAATTGTGCCTTGTCGTTTAAAATTGAGTCCAAGCAAACTGACACACATACAGTATGAAACAGCATCTCACATGAACATTCACAACTGTGTATCAACAGAACTGCATCAGATTCAGAACATATTTGAATTCCTTCATAAAGTTGAATCACTTCAGCGCTAGAAAAGCACAGTAAAGCTGCTCAGCACTGTATGTAGAGGAGCAGAAGAATCTGTTTTAACAGCACCTTTCTACAATGATATGCTATTTCTTTTCTTTAAGTGACATTCCTTAATGGGGGGAAGACCCGAGAGACTCTTCATCTCCTCCTAAACACAGACGTGATATAGACGTTTCCTATGCTAGGCTGACATGTTGCATTGTCTAAGCTACAAAGCTCATCGTAACTAGGTTCACACGAGTTCACATCTTTTATGATACTGTCAACTACTTTTAAAATCCCATGTCTTTGACAGTATGATGAATAGACCATGAGACGTATTTTTTCATAATCTCGTAAGGGTCTATTGTAAGAAAACGTGTCTTAGATCAAGTCTCACTTTGCCAAGCGATCGCACTGAAAACAAAATGTCAGCGCTGAATAAACAACGTAATTCATGCAATGTGATTGGGACTGGATGTATCCAGAGCGAAATAAATAAATACATAAATAAATAATGGTGTAAAATCTAAATAATTCCAACATTTGGAAGCACCGACTTCTATTATAAACAGCGCAATCTTGTGTTATGGGTTCATGACACCCACTGGAGACGCATGAGACTAACAAGGATGCCGTATGCCACAGGAGTGAGTGGGTGAGAAGAAAACTGTATTATGTAGTAGTCGGAGAGGAATAATTCTGGAAGAGTACAAATCTAAATCAAAGTTTCCAGCCTCTACATCTAGCGGCATACAAGATGAATTTCCGCCTTGCTTAAACTTACAGTTCAAATGGCTTTATTAAAACTCACACAGCTGCCGGTTATTGGTAGACCTTTCTTCTGTATTTTATTCAACCAAAGTATACAACTTGTGAAGGCAATGCGTTCTGGGTTCAAAAGCACATCTACAATCTCACTGCACCAGAATAACCTTCTTTCATAGCACTGTCACTCTTGGTAAATACTTTATAATAACGATACAGTATAATAATATACCGTTGTGATAAGTTAACAGGTAAACGGGCTGTGGGGAGATGTCTTTGCTGTTCATCCTCTTTTGAATCTAAACGTTTATAAATCTAAACTAATTTGTGACACTGACCATGTGAACTTGTTTGTCAAAAGGTAACAAAATTACCCTTTATATTATTATATTGTAATTAAAATATCAGGAGATTTTTAAACTACTGCGGCAGTAAGAGAGCCATGTTTTGAGAACAATGTTCAAAGGAGTAGTTCACTTTTACAAAAAAACTTTTGATGATAATTTACTCACCCCCATGTCATCCAAGATGTCCACATCTTTCTTTCTTCAGTCGAAAACAAAATTAACGTTTTTGATGAAAACATTCCAGGATTTTCTCCATAAAATGGACTTCATTGGGCAACAAACGGTTCAAGGTCCAAATACCCAAGAGTATACCAAATCCAAGAGTTTCATTGAACACTCTTCCGTTCAAACTCGTTCATCAAAATGAACAACTCTTTTTTCGAATCATTTCGTTCATTCAACGAACGAAATGAATGAAATGACTCGAAAAAAGATTCGTTCATTTTGATGAACGAGTTCGAACAGGAGAGTCACGAACGCGCATCACAGAACAGAGCAAGATGAGCATTTGTTCCTATACAACTTTTTTATTTATTTTTGAAATGGCTGATCGTTTCACTAGACAAGACCCTTATTCATCATCTGCTATCGTTTAAGGGCATGTTCACATATCACGTCTTTTGAGCGCTCAAGTTTGTTATTTCAAATGTAGGCACGCCGTATGCGCGCTCATAATGGAAGCGACGTGGTCATGGTCCGACGCGCTCGTTTTTTTCCAAGCGTGTCTACGCTGCATCGAGATAAAAACATCTCAACTTTTCAGAATGCCGGAAGCACACCATAAGCGCACAGTAGGTCACATGACAAGAACCAACTGGAGCGCAACCATCATAGCGCTTTGGAAAAAGGAGACTATGGCGCGCCCAGCATTTTCTATGCATTTTTAGGCGATATATTAGCTATATTATATTAACATATTCTAGTCAGAATATGAGTCTGACTCTTCCATAGGGCTTTGATTATGAGGCGTGTCTTAACCGAACCAGGAACAAAAAAAACCCCTCTGCATTCAATTGGATAGTAGATCTACAACCAATCAGAGCAACGCAGCAAGTCAAAAACTTTGCATAGCACAGTTTTCAACTATAGAACTTACTTATTCTAGAAGTAAAATAATGAGTGTTGCTTCTTTTTCTTGGTCCTCCATGAGTGCGACCAAAGAATAAACCACAACGACCACAGGCTTTTCATTACGTCCAATCTTCTTAGCGACCATCAGAGCCAGCTGATAAGTTACACTTTTGCCCAATCATATAGGCAGGACAGCAAAAATTACTTTCCGATCGAAAAATGCCTTGATTGCAGTTTTCTGTTCGTCTATTAAAATGAATGCGCTGTAAATTTATTTCTACAACAGACGCGACAGCGAAATCTATACATCTCAATTCTCGAGCTGCAGTCATCTCTAAGGGAAACCAGTTAAGCGCTCTTTGATAACGTGATGATTACGTCCCTGCAGATCATCTGTCCATCATCGTATAAAGCCCGCCCTGCCAATTTGATTGGCCAGATCATGTTTTGACTGATCATAATTACTCCTCAATGGATCGAGACCTTTAGAAGAATCGCCACCCTACTTCCGGTCTCGGTCGCCATTTTGTGAAATTTTGTGAAATCTCCACCTCCAACATCCTCACATTCAATCAATATAGCCTACTAGCCGAGACTCCTTCTTTATGTGTACAGATGTGACGTAATGGCGCAATGCTCGAATCTCCCGTGGAAATCCACCAGTAACACTGGAATTAAAAACATTATTACAAGCTTAACACTTTGAATCGAGCTAAGGCAAATTTTGAACACTGGCTGGTAGTGTACTTTCTCAAATATGTATTTTGGATCATTTTTAACCCCCAAAAAGCTACGGACTGCAGCTTTAATATCCTAGACAAAAAGAAGATGAAATCAAGAGAAAATGGCAACTTTTACTTTTGTTAATGTGCTATTTTTCTGCTTAGATCCTTGTAATCTCAATTAGACTCTTCCAAAAGTTTCAGAAGATCTCATTTATTATATAGCTCAATATGCTTTTATGCCAACAATTGTTTCATTTAGCTGTATTTTTATATTGCCTCAGGATTTTAAGGACTCTCTTGTGCAATAGAAATGTCTCCTGAGTAAAGGTATGATTGGCTGAAAGGAATGGATTTCCAGAATCAACATGATGTTGATCCAGGAACATGTCCTACTTCTGTAAATCACGTGGTGCAGGTCTACAGAGATCATACCAGCAGAAGTGTGAAGACGACACTGAGCTGCTCCCCTCCTATGTGGGAAATGCTAGGACCTGAATGCATGCACGTTCTCCAATAAAATAGGCAAAGATTAAACTAAATTCCACCCATTTTTTGAAACCTTACCCTTAAAACGAAACCCTTCAAAGTATATTAAAATTATAGGTGTTTGTATCATGATTGGCTGCCTAATCAGAACCAGAATAAAGAGCTAATTCAAGGTGATTTTAGAAATTTACAATTCTCTGATTAACAGTCTGAGGTCGATCACATGCTGAGACTAGTCGTGTACCGGACATGAATGTCAAATATGATGTAGATTCCTGCAAACTTTGTGCACACATAAATACAAGCTCTCTCCTAATACGCATCAAAATAATAATAATGTAACCAGTTGTTGTGTTTACTCCTGTTCACTCACAGTGATTGCAGATTCACCATAGTGTCAAATTGATTGCTGTATATGCGTGCCAGGGGATTGTTGGAGATATTTCTATAACAAACACACACAAACAGTACAATCGTTATTGATAAAGTCCATAACATGCTTCTGTGATTCATCCAAAGAGGCTTTCAACCAATCAATAAATTACTGGTGTATAGATCAGCAAAAATACAAGTGAATGACACAAAGGTATTGCTCCACTGAGGTACCTTACAAAAATATTGAATAGCTTTTAAGGTTTTTAGACAACACAATTTGCACCATAAATAATGAAGTGCAGAACGTGTCTCTCACAGCTGTTTGAGGTTCTGGAGGTTCTGGAACAGAGATGGAGGCAGGTCTTTAATCTGGTTCACAGACACATCTCTGTAAATCGAATCACAGCAAATTCAGCAGCTCATTTTCCACCTTAATCATTCACTGAACAAATAAAACTGAAGAAAAAAGACCCTCAAATAGAAGCTTTATTCCAACACTCCTGCTTATCAGGCTGAGATTATTTACCCATGAGGTTTCTCTACCTCCCTATATCTCTCTCAGAGATCCTAATTCGATTCAAAACAAACACTTGACCAGGGCTGTCCAGCTCCAAAAATCAAGAAAAAAAGTGCTTCATATACATTTACAGTATGCACTATATTCCAAGTTTCCTGAAGCCACACAATAGTGTGAAAAACAAAACAAAACTTACTGCCTCAAAGTCTTAGCCTTGACTTTAGCTGTCAAATCTCATTTGTGAATGTATACCAACCTTAGCCCTTTTGTGCTTTTCATGCCTATATGCTTTTGTTGTATGGGTGGTAAACGTTTTTCAGGGAAGAAATAAATAAATATGGGTTTGGAACGATATGAGGGTGAGTAAACAAGAACGATGGACAGAATTTTCATTTTGTAGGTGAACTAACCTTTAAAATTCACAAATAGAGTCTCTTTCTCTCTCTGGTGCACACATTTCAAGCAATGGAATGAATGAATGCATGCATACTCACAGGTCTATCAATCTTTGCATGTCTTCAAATGTTCCCTCCTCAATGGTGCTGATGCGGTTTCTCCTCAGCGCTCTAAACCAGAAAAAGACATATATAATAACATGGTCTCAAACTTGTTCACCTTTCCACCAAGGCCTTCGGTGCCACAGAATGATGCTGAACTGTAAAAAATGATCATGATTTTGATGGTAAAAGACTGTAAAAATGCTACAGTGAAAAACTGTTGATTGGTTAACAGAACCTTTCCTTACTATATACGGTAAATAACTGTGAAAGATCTTATAAATTTCATGTAATTTTACTGTAAAATACTGTTAAATTTACAGTTTTTAAAGTGAAAATAAATAATTATTTACAGTGAAAAAACGAAAATTGACATTCGCACAATTCCCTGCGTGACACTCCACTTGATGTATTTTTAGTTGAAATAGCTTGTATCTTTACAGTTTGCTTAGTCTTTTTCCAATCAGTTACAGTAGGTACATTAGGGTTTTATGTGACATTTAGGTTGTTAAATTAATGTTTATTGCCTTTTTAAAATATAATGTGTTACCATGATGGTGTTTAATGTTTGAGTGAATGACACTGTGCAGCTTTTTTATATTAGAATTAAGTTTCTTGTGGAAGAACCTTATTACCGTTTATTCTTGCTACCATATTTTATACAGTAAATTTCTTGCAACCACAGCTGCCGGTATTTTACCGTAAACTGAACACATTTTTTTTTTACATTGTTTTATGTAAATCAGCTCTGTCTCTATCTCTGAGAGTCACACTTAAGAACTATTCATATCATGTTCATGCTTCCAAGAATGATCTCAAAAATGTTCTATAATGCTTGAGTACACAAGCCACAAGGACAAACAGTCACAGATTAGGTCTGAATAGCACTGGATCGAAGACATGAAATATTTGAAGAAATGTACTCTTTTGTGATAACTGAAACAGCTTGAGTTGTGGAATAGAGTGAATGAATTGGATCAGATATCATATCAAACACACACGCTGCATGTCCCTCCAGTCCATTCAGTATTATCCCATAGAAGTATGAAAGAGAATTCAGTCTCAGTATAATAATTGACCTTTATCATGGTGTAAAATGAATTTTTTCAATGATTATATAATTCCTTTTAGCCTTGTGGACTAAAGAAAATAAATTTCCTCAAAACACACGTTGCACACTCACAGCGTTTGTCCTCTAAAGACAGACCAGCACAGAGTACATGCACCAAAGGATAATTATGTAATTTATGCAGTACTTTCTTATTCAACACATGTAATTTCCACCACCTCTCGAATTATTTAAATTTATATACCATAAATCGCTTTCGGAAACGGAAATTGTATTATTTTGTTGAACTCTTTTGTCTCGCTAAAGCTACTTTAAAGAATTATTTATACATTTAAAAAAATATTTTAGATTTATTTAAAAAAAATGCTGATGCATTTGTCATTCATTCTTTAAGCTGTAATAGAGTCAGTAAAATTCAAATATCTTATTCTTATTATAGAATGAAAATTAATTTGGGGAAAAAAAATGTAAATGATTTATGTAATGCTCCCAGTTGTTTGTTGTAATGACTTTTGCGTCAGTGTGTTATGAATGAAATGTGTTTTCTGAATGAGAATTGTTGCAAGTGTTACGGTGGAACAAGTTTATTTTAAGACATGCAAGTGTTTTGTTGGTCTGAGTGAGTTTTGGAGGTGAGATTAAATTTTAAGCCAATTCATTTTGGCAATACAGACTGTATGAAGAGTTTTGAAAATGTGGCTTCAGTATTGACTGATGCTTGTTAGCAATTGAAAATAAACTGTAAAAGGCATTAGAAAAAAAATTCATTGGCCCATAAAAGGGCCTGTAGTGGAAGATTGGAAGAGTGAGAGAGAAGCTGTCGTAATGCAGGGAGCTCTGCATGTCCCTCAGGACAGAGTGTCCTTCAAATGTCACTGACAGATCAAATCAAAGGCCTTACACTACAGCAGCAGATATTCGTGATGCATATCAACATGTACATCTAAAACATGAGTAATTATTGTAATTTATTCATTCCCGATGTCTTTAATCTGCTACGGTCTTAAATTATTCACTTCAACCTAAATCTGCATTTATTTATAAGTGTTTCCAGCCGAGCCATGAGACTCAGGAGGAGCTTTAGACCAACTTCTCTCTCCGTCGCCCACACTCAGTTGTGACAAATAAACCGTCTACAATACCCTTGATCCCACAACACTCACTGCAGTTTACATTGAATGCTACTGTGTGTGTCTGTGTGTGTGTGTGTGTGTGTGTGTGTGTGTGCATACTCACAAGACGGTGAGGGAGGAGCAGTTCTTAAAACTTGATGCCCAGAGAGATGAAATTCTATTACCCTCCATTTCCCTGTAATAACAAACAACTATAGCTGATCACTGAAGTGTGGAGCAATGGAGTCATAATGATTAAATATCAAGATTTTGGTTCAGAAAAATAAAGGGGTCCCCAAGTATATGTATGTTTGCTGTATCACTTTGAGATTTGTTCGCAAATGAAAAGTGCATTATTATTATTAATATATTTGGGTTATAACTTTATTTTGCTGGTCCACTTTATACATTCTACAAACTGCAGTAAAAGTAACTGAGTTTTGAGTCATTAGAGTATTGGTAGACTTTAAGGTGTTGAAGTTTGGGTTTGTAGAATACGTTAGTAGTTATTTAAAGTTAGTGAACCATTGGACTAAATTGTTAGTAGATATTAAGCAGATATTTTACTAATATTTTAATGAGATTTTATTCTAAATAAAATTTTATTCTAAAATTTTAATTTTAATGAGAGTTAGTTAATATGTTGTAAAGTTACTTTAGTTTGTAAATAAAAAAGTGTTACCCATATTTGGACACTTAAAGGGGTCATGCTATGAGGAATACATTTTAGGGTGATTACACTATGAAAAAAGACTGTGACTGAGAACTCAAAACTTACTTCCCAGTGGAAAAAAAAAGACAATTCACAGAAACAAAGCTGCAAAATTGGCTCGTACTTCCACAATTAACTGACCTACTTATTGCCCACATTTGAGCGTCAACAAAGTTGGAAAGGCGGATATATACAGTTTCACTCCTAACACTATAGAGAACCCAGTGATTTTAGTAACACGTAGGAGTATCTTTCGAACCTTGTGCTATTGCAGGCAGAGTGTCCACACACACAAAAAAAATGAATGACAGTGGACCTTTTCTCAGGGGCAATTTTTAACATTATTCAATCCAAATTTATTCAAAATAAATTTAAATTGATTATTATTGTTGACCAACTGCTGTTTGGTGGATGTATAAAGTCAGTTCCCCTCAAGTTCATATAGATACCTGATCACTGAGCAGTGTAGTTATCACCATAATTATGACCATGGTCTACTATTGTTTGACAACCAGAAAGTGTCCAAATACATTTCTTAATTGTGATCTTAATAAAAAGCACATTTTTTTAAAACTAAGGCTGTGCAAAGATTAATTGCAACTAATCGCATCCAAAATAAAAGTTAATATAAGCTAATAAAAGAAAATGCTAATAAAAGATAAAAGCTAATAAAATAAAATGTGTTATTCATATTTAAAATATTTATATATAATATAGATTATGTATTTATATATACATACAAATAATTCTTAAATATATACATGCGTGCATATGTATTTATATATACAAAATAATTATACACAGCGCACACAAATATATTATGCAAGCACAAACTTTTATTTTGGATGCGATTAATCACAATTAATCTTTGTACAGCCCTATTTAAAACGTATTTTTGTGGAATGATTTTACTTCATGTATATATGCAAATGCTTCATTTATTTAGAAGTAATGCAATGAAAGTGTCATAACTCACAACCAGTTCAGACGAGGCATCTCAAGGCAAATCGAGGTTTTAGGAAAGTGTTCGACAGAGTTATTTAATAAAGACCTGCAAAATACATCCATACTTGAGCTACACAAAGCATTCAACAGAGAAATCAGTTTCTAATAAATGAAAAACGTTTTCTATTTATCTTCCTCTTTTGTAGGTCTAGGCACAATATACTATAGATTCATCTATTTGATATATCTGTCAAGGTGAATTAGAAGTTACTCTTACAGGAAAAATAACGATTTTAGGCCTTCAAAAGACTTCTGACGCAGAGACGACAACCTGTTCTCGTCCAGAATCCTACACATGCAGACAAACACATATGTTCAAAAGTGAGCCCAAAAATCCTCTGAAATTCATCTAAAATAATAACCTTTGCAGAAACCCCAAGTCGTTTAAGGAGCGCATGATTAAGCTCTTTGTTTGGTTATGAGAGCAGGTCAGACTCAAAGTCTCAATCGAGCCCCGAAAGAGCCGAGATTCATTTAAATGTTCTCACGGAGAACAAATACAATCCATCAATTATACCTGATTGAAAAAGCAAAACAGCAGTCTGTGTTTTTTTCTACTTACAGCCACTCCAGACTTCTGAGGTCACTAAATATCCCTGCTTTCAGAGACGCAATCCTATTTTGAGTCAAAAAACTGCAGAAACGAGACAGAGAGAGAGAGAGAGAGAGAGAGAGAGAGAATGAGACAAAGAAAAAGAGACGTACACATTACTGGAAGTCAGAGGTTTAAATGGGTTGTGTTAAGTTGTATCATTACAAAGGCTGTCTGCTGGATAACCGTCACTGCTGTTCCTTCTGCCTCCAGTCAGTTATTTCCTTCATTTCTTTCTCTCTTTCCTCCCTGTAGTTGGCTGATTAGTCTTCGTATAATGTTAATTAGATCAACAGGTATGTGTATATGGAAGCAGGCCTCTAAGAGTAAGAGCTCTGGTATATTGAAACATACATGAACACACAACAGCATTAGGGGGCATTCAAATTCAGTCTTTGATCATGGATCTGTTCTGCCTGAATCAAGCCTCCATCCTGATTGTAACATCCTTCTTCTTCTTTTTCATAAATGAGTGGATGATGAAAGCAGCAGACTGACTTAATGGAATAAAGGGATGGGGAGCTCATAATTACATAGACTGATAGTGATGTCCACATCAATTTATACAGGAGCTCAGGGAAGGACGGATGTAACGTTATACATGATGTGTCATATCATGATTGTGGACAGTCACACACGCAGTCAATGAACTGTTCATTCCCACATTACTCACAGTTTACGCAAGGAGATCAGTCCTGAAAATGCCTTCTTGGATATAATTTCTATATTGTTACTTTCCAAATGTCTGCAAAGAGAGAGAAATACAGTTTGAGTCATTGCTGCAGGTGAACTCTGAATACTTTGCCTCATTAAAAAGTTATACCCCTAAAGAAAAGCACTATCGTGGCATCCTGCCGTCAAATATTTTTATCTACACATTTTGCATAATCTATAATTGCTATGTGCCTGGCCACCAATTCAAGGCAATTCTAGTTTCATGATTTTTGTTGCATTTTTTGGTCCTTCTCACTTATTAAATTAACCTTGTCCATTTATTTATTGAATTGCTAAGTAATCATGTAATAACTAATATAATGTACACTCAGACAATCCTTACTGTAAATAACCCCCTTCAGATTATATACGACCCCTGTGATTTGTAGAATAATGAGTCATGATGTTGCTATAACCCCACTGACAAATATCATTATTATGTTAACCGTTCAAAAGAAAGTAATACTTTATTCAGCAAGGATGCATTAAATTGATCAAAAGTGACAGTATATACGTTTATAATGGTACAAAAGATTTCTATTTAAAAAAAAAAACGTTCTCTTGAACACGTTCTATTCATCAAA
>JAOTRC010000034.1:17635889-17646281 GCA_027497675.1 Cyprinella lutrensis
AAGTGACGCTAAAGGGCGCCTAAAACGTCAAATATTGAAGCATGGTCAAAGGTGACGCCTTGGGGTGAGAATGTGTTTGAACAAACCTCAAGACATCAGGAACAGTGTCCTTTGGAAAGATAAGACCAATATGGACATCCACATTTGGCGAAAACCAAACTCAGCATATCAGCACAAACACTTTATAACAAAGGTTCATCACTCTGATGGAGGGTTGATGATTTGGGCTTGTTTTGTAGCCACAGAACCTGGGCACCCTGCAATCATTGAGTCGACCATGAACTCCTCTGTATACCAAAGTATTCTAGAGTCAAATGTGAGGCCATCTGTCTGACAGCTAATGCTTGGCCGAAAGAGAGCTATGAATAAACAGATGCCCACAAACTTCAATGAACTGAAGCAACGCTGTAAAGAATAGAGGGACGAAAATGAGAGACTGAAAAAGGCATATAGAAAATGATTACTTAAAGTCATTGCAGCTAAAGGTATTTCAACAATCAATTATAGGGTGTACTTCATTTTTCAAAAATGGCTTCTCATTTTTAGAGATGATCCTCACTGCAGAACACAAAATCCAGGAGTGGATGGGCTCGCATTGGATTCGGGTCCAACTCCTCCCACATATACCTGAGCCAACACAGCTATGCCCCCTGATCCCTACCCCCACCCTAAACTCCACCCCTTAGATCTGGATCCAACTCCGCCCCCTGGATCTTGTGTACTACAATGAGGTGCTACTGCCTTTTTGGCTTTGTATTTGCCAAATAAATAATGCTGCTGTATTTGCCCTACAAGAAAAGGCCATTCTCTTTCTTTGATAGGAATAAAACTTTTGCTGATCACATTGCTGCTTAGAAAATATTTCATTTTGAGCCTTCTGGGTGTCTTCAGTGCTATGATGGCAGAGGGCAGGCAGCAAGCTAATAATAAGTATATTTCCCTTGGAAGTATATGTCGCCACCAACACCCTATTCTCCAATCGATCTCTAAAAGCTTTCTTTTAGATTTTCCCTCCCTTGTTGTAATACTGGGAAATAATGCCACTAAGGTCAGTCCATCACCAGTCTAGCCCTCTTGGAAGCCAAAAGTAATTGGTGTAAACTGAAAACAAATGATTGAACAGAAAACAAATGATTTCTTGACTTTATATATGTGAGCTAAGAAACTTTCAGTTAATTGGCTTCACTTGGTCAACAGGAAATAATATTTAAATTTAAGTTCTCCAGAAATGCTCTAAATTTCATCATTAATGGAGCTTCCCTAACCACAATAGCACAAATCAGTATGTATGACCTTCCTGGCGACTTCATTTAGCCCAGTCTGTTTGCTAAAATAGAGTGTCAGATCATCAGACTCCAAGATAACTGCCCCCAAGCAAAACATGTTATTTGCTCCCACAATAAAACAACCAGAACATGGCTCTTCCACCCTCAGGCCCTGTCCTTTTCCATACGCTGGAACGCAGTAATGCCTCTTGCATGAAGACTAGATACTCGAGATGAGTATTTACCTCTGTGGAGAGCTGCAGCAGGGCTTCACTTTTGCCCTCTGTTTGTACTTTCACAGCTCTAATATGATCGTGACTCTAAACAGAGTGAAAACAGCAAAGAGCCATCCTCTGGTGTGCCTTTTAAGCCTGGCCAATATTAACATACGTATATATTTACATACATTGGAAAGCCTATTACTAATGCACAGAGGCATATGATTACTCTTAATTGCACAATTACAGGGACAGTGAAACATTCAGTAGAACCATAGACAGTAAAAGAAATGGACACAGCGACCCCATAGACTTTCTTAAAATTATTATTTAGAGTCAATTAGAAGCGCTCACTTCCTGATGGCCAAGCACACTGCGTAGGCTCAAACTTAACTTGACGACGCAGATGTGACGTGTGCAACCTGTCCGACAATTGTAAGTCTTCCAGTAGCTGCGCCAAGAGGAATCTGAATCATTCCTTTCCAAATCTTGTAGAGCTGGAGATTGTGAGTATTAGGAGCATGCTGCTATTAGCCTATTTTTACAAAAACTGCTTCTACAGGGCTATAACGTAAGATACAAGATTACCCCCTTCAGTCGAACTTAAAGCTTATTTAAAGCTGCAGTCCGCAGTTTTTCCCCTTTGTCGCCATGCGGAATTATCACCTTTACATAAATTGTACCTTGGCATGGCACAGTATGGATGAATCCAATGTTTTGAGGAGAATGTGCAGCTGTCAGTCACTGAGCCGATGTGTTTCCTGTCATTCAGAATCACTGATTCTACTTTTGGAAGTATGATCAACATATTCATTTTCACCCTAAAATGTCATTTGAACAAGCAAGACAGTAACATCTCATTTTTGTTCTGAGCAACTAAGGGGAAAAAAACATTGCAGTAAATCTCACTGATTAAATCTAATGATCAGTTATCATATGACATCAAACCGTCCAAATTTCTCAAATTGTTAATGTTAAGTTGTTTTGGTTTGACATTCTGATAGAGGACAGTCCCAATATTGAAATACAGTCTGCATGACTTTCACTGTGTACGAAACAGAAGTTATGTTTCACCATTGTCCACGGCGGTTTATTGTATTACGCAAAACTCATTGAAAAATGTTGTGTGAAATGTAAGGTTTCAATTTCCCTCTCCTTCATTTCCTTCCCACACTTTCATCTAGGCAAATGTTTCTCTTTTTGGTGAGTACTCAATTTAGGCCAATTTGCTTAGAAGTTTTAAAAATCAAATCAGAAGTGTGACGGATTGGTTTGTTGCAGAGTTTAAAACAGTTTGTTGTTTGCAGTTTAGGAAACAAATTGATCTTCAGAAGTGAGACAATGAAGCGTGTCTAATATATTCGCCAAACTAAACACATTGCCAGCCCGTGTCCGTCTTTCTGGCACTGAAAGATAAAAGAGGGAAAAACAACTCTATTCCTTGAAGCTTCAAGACTCTTAGCCTGTTCCACTCTCTCATATGAGAAGTGTCATATAACGTTGTTTTCGAAAGATATTGTCATGTTCTGTTTTGGTTTCGTTGCACCTCTGATTTCCTGAGCTCTCATCCTTGTTTAAGACAATAGTTTCTAATTAGTTCCTCGTCTGTGTCTTGTTTTAATAATTATCATTCACTGTGTATAAGGCGTTAATTTCCCTAGTTCTGTGTTTGTTGTCGACTTCGTTGACTCTCTGTGTTCATTAAAGTCTTTAGTATCCAGTTCTTCCTGCATCTCGCTCTCACTTAAGCTGCACTGCAGTGTATTTGTGACAGATTTACAATTAAAGCAAATAAAGCATAAATTTAGAATAATGTTTGCTAAAATCTCACAATAGTCCCCAGGGGTATCAAGCCATACCTTTTTTGTTCTTTTAAACAGTTCATTAAAATATACTTGAATATAAGAGGAAGCACACATTATCTTTTTTTTTCTTTTCTTTCACTCTCCTGTTCAATAAATGCAAAAATAAATAAAGTGATAAAAATGTTATAAAATAAACTCAATTTTCATACCAAATAAGACCCTGAGATAAAACCACATGTTATCATCCCCTGATAATACTGTTAACAATAACCAATAGCATTAATCTTTAACACTTATTGATAAATAATATCATTCAGCGGATCTGTTCCGTCTAACTGAGTGCGTATTAAACCAATCTCACTTTCATGTATTATACGAAAATATATTAAAATCCCAGCACTGGCAAATAAATAAAGCTTAGAAAACAAATGATAACTGTGAAGAGAAAGTCACACTCGCACCTCAAGATCAAAGAGAAACACTGTGAAAGAGATTTAATCAGAATTTGATGTTTGTCTTTATGTATGTTCTGTAAACAATTCACAAGCACATTCAAAGCAACACAGATAGAGAAAAAGAGAAAGTACTCACTGCACTCTTTCGACTCCTGGACCCTTTTTTTCATGAATGCATCAAACAGATGGGGCCAACCACTGTTATCCACTACAACACACACAGACATTTTAAGAATTACATTTCTATATTTGCACTATACATATTTCTTAATGCATATTGTGTATGTATGCTCATTCGCATTAGTACGTGTGTTTATGACTGCATTTATCTATTCTTTGTGTCAGAGTGTCTTTGTGCGCTCCTGCCCGCAGTCTTACCGCAGTTCTCTTCATCCGCTCCATTAGGACAGTCCTGCTGCCCGTTGCAGTGCTGCGGTTGAGGCAAACACACAGACAGATTCCCACAAGGAAACTGACCCAATGGACACATATCAGAACCTGAAGAATCTACATACACACAAACAAACACATGAATGCACTGAAACATTTCACCAAAGTCTACTCAGACATGTTTTGATTGTTAAGTTACATTCTTATTCCTGTCAGAAAAGTAATACAAAGCAGCATATAACCCAAGCACTTTCACAACTTTCCAAAAAAAAGGGGAAAAATATAAAGAGATTGATTACAGCTGTCAGAAGAACGACAGATGTCAAATTTGCTGTCACTACCTCAGCCGTTGTAATAGAAACACCCAGAGTTGCCAAGGTTATATGACCGTGTAATAAGACTATAAATATTTAGAAACTTTACTAAATTTGCAATGATGATAACTGTGGAAACACGTAATAACAGTCTATGAAAAGAGTGCATTCATGTGACTTAATTAAAATAACACCCTCTTGCACATCTTTTCTTCTGTGATAGTGTGTTGTTCGGTTTGAGGGTGGGACAACCAGCGACAACTCACATGACATAGCAAAGAACAACGATCCATTGACAGTCAATTCCTGATGGACAAAATCAACGCCCGTGCTACATTTTTTCCTGTTTGAGAAGCCCACTCGGATACGCATCACAATAGGAAAGAAAAGACTATCACTACCTCCTGACTCACAAAACTGTCATCCAAGCCAAAACATCTCTCATGCTTTAATGTGCTGTAATGATGCCAATGTCAAACTGAAATGCGTGCTAATGTTGTCTCCCTTTTGGTACTCTTCAGGAGGTCAGAGTTCATGATGCAGGTAGGTCACATGACTGATGGAAGACTTTGGTTTGAGTTAACCCTGCCACCACTCGCGTGACCTCTCAACCTCATGACAGCATCACGGTGATGTCTCGAACTGATGGCACAACACCACACTGCAGGTAACACCTTGGAATATAAGGTTTTAGAAGCATGCAATTTTTCCATTTTCAATATGTGATATTAAACTATTTACATTTAAACCCAATCCCTGCCAATGAACAGCAGTGTCGGCTGCTTTCAATACTAAAGTAACAACAGCAAGTCTACCATCTAGGATTACAGTATATTGAAAATGAAAGTAAAATCTTTTGAACTATCAGGTGAGGAAAATGAATTTAGTTTTTCTGCAAAGCTCTCAATAGTAAATAATAGTAATAATTTGATTCTGCAGATACAAAGCTCTGCAGGATACCCAGTTTTTTGTCTATCAAAGTTTCTTGCAGAGTTTCTATCGAAGCAACTGGGAGATTTATTGAAACGTGCAACAGACAGATTACAACATAAGCTTTTCTGCTTGTATGTAACTGACGAACATAATCTTGTCTGTATCATATCAGATTATGAGGGAATTTTTTTATGTTTTTTTTTTAATTCATTTATAGGCATTTAACAAATAACAATGAAAACTTAAAAAGCTATGAATCAGCTTTTTAGTCATGGAGGTTTGCTGAGGCCCCCTAGTTGAGAACGAGCATTTTTATCAAACAGCAAAAAGTTCAGTATTTATTTAATTAATTTTAATTGTATAAATAGTATGTTTCAATATTGAACAAAAAAAGCATTTAGATGGTGTATTTATATTGTGCTATTCATTTCTTCATTCACTAATTCACCTCTATGTTACTGTTATTTCCAACATTGAGTCAATGTTAAAATTCAAATAGTCAATGACAAAATATTTATGAATAAGATAATTTTACCCCACAATGAGTTTGCTGTATAGAAGAGTGTGTCCCTCTCTTCGTGGCCCAAAAAAGGGCAACATTCAATGTTGTATAGGCTATCCCCCTCATACAAAACGTACAACCTCATACAAATGGCATCTTCATTTGTGTAACACTTTACAATACAGGTGCACTAATAAGCATTAATTCATGCTTAACTAATGCACAGATAATACTGAATTAATAAGGATTATTTAAGCTATTCATTAATGATTAAGAGTCTGTAAGGTTAATGTATTAGTTCAGACATGAATTGTGTAATTGTGGATTAATTCCATAATAACTCATTTTTTTAACTAATAGTGTTAATTAATATGTTAATTACCAGAATGAGCCAAAGCCTTGTATTTCAACTTCCAGATAATATGACAGGTACACTAATATGCATTAATACATGATTAATTACTTCATTGTTAGTGCAAATTCATGTGCAAATTACTACAATTACTAAATGACTAGTTAATAATGATGTGCCTCAACAAGTAAAGTCATAACATAAATATACCTTTGCAAATCATTAGCTAATAATTGATTAAAGCAGACAACTGGAAGTTGAAGTGCATGACTAATTGTGGTGATTACCACATGCATTTACACTATTAGTTAATAAAATATATTACTAAGGAATTAATACAAAATGAGATATTGAATTAATAGCAATTCATGTATTACTTAATCTACTAATCATATTGACTCTTTATTGCTTATACATTAACTTGTGATTATCTGTGCATTAGTTAAGGATGAATTAATGCATATTAGTGCACCCTTTCATTTTTAGCCTTTCACACAGAAACCGTCTCTCGTTGTCCATCCATTCCTTATTCTGCTTTTCATACACCATGTTCCAGTCTATGGACTCTCTCTCTTTCTGCCTGCAGGAAGAATATAAAGCATAGGTTGGTCTAACCTGAAGCCCTGGGGAGCCGCTGTCATGTAGCACAGACACCTACACATTCCCATCAAATGTAAGGGTCATCTGAAATCCTCTCTCTCTCTCTCTCCATTATTTACACACACACACACACATGCACACATATAAACACTTGAATAATCCTCTTGTATGCCTGCACACTGCTCTGGCATCATTATCGCACGGTAAGTCATTCACGTATCATAAATCTGTCTCCCCTGAACCGCACGAAACCCAATAAGCTCACCTCTCCAAAACCTCCACCTTCACACAAGGCTGTTCAAGAATCTATTTCCCTCTTGAAGACTTGAAAATTATCAATATGTGTGAGACTGAAAGAGAGAAATCTGACTTGTTGTGTGGCTCTGAAACTGAAAGGTATGTTTGTCACATTCACACACACACACACACACACACACACACACGCTTGCGCCGTCCTTTAAAGGTACTACTAACCATTCAGGGGTAAATAATAGGGGGAAAGATGCCCCTTTGAGGATATTCCCCAGTGAAAACCAATGGAGGCCTTCTCCTAAAATTACAATTTTTGTTCTTTCTTTTCAAGAGTGCATAGACAGCCATGCAACACTTTATTTTCAATGTACTTCCAGTGTACTTTCTGAAGAAAGTACTGTGTGATGTAAGGTGACATGGGTTAAAGGTTAGGTTAGGTTCAGATGAAATGAAGGTATATTTGGTGCAAATTAACTGAACGCCTGTGCAGTGAAGTTGTGTAGTTGTAGACTAGAGAATATACATCCACACATATCAGTAAATTTGAAGTCACAGAGAGAAATGTTTTTTAAATGAGTTGTAAACTTGTAGACTTTTTCCTCTTCCACAAACACAACACAAAAGTTATGGGAATCGCAAATTTATTCTTCCAGGGTTGATATTTGTTGTCATCTGATATTTGTTGTCATCTTGATGCATCATCTTTTTATGACACTGTCATGATTTACTGAAAATAGTCATTCATGTGAAGTGTGCTGTGGCACTTCCTTTTGCCGATATTCAGTACCACACTTCACTTCAGCTTATTTCCACTCATCTCTTTCAACAGTTTGGCTTCAATATAAATATTTATTTATTTCTTTTCACTGCTCAAGTCAGCGTATATCTAGGTTGAGGCTACGAGTTCATCCTGAAAACTGCTTCATCAGTTTCTTTTTCCATTTAATTGTATGCATGCTGTTCACATTCATACTCCTCCACACTATACAACTTATTTCTCAAGTCTTTCCTAAACAGCAACTTATGTTCTTTGTGCCTTAGAAATCTTATTTGATGAGGTTATTTCTTAAAAGCACACTCCAAAGATACGTTTATCTCGAATGGACAAGCATACATGCATGTCATTTAATTGATATCAGCATTTGACGTAAATTGCTGCATAATTAATTAATTAGCCTTGAAGATAGAACAAATTCTTAACAGTGTAATTAAATTGTCAGTGATTTTAAAAGATAAAATAAATCTAAAAATAAGGGAAATGAGCACGGACAATTTAATTATCTGATATTCATCAACTTCAATAAATAAAATAAATCATATCAGCTTATACAGTAGGCCTACTGTACATATGGGCCTATATACCAACTTACTAGCAGAAATGAGAATAATTGCATGAACAAAGCATGAACAAAGCACTGCAAGCCAACAGAGAATCTCAACCACCATGCGTGAGGTAGCTGGGGGAATAGTGAATTTTTGATTCATACTTGTGTCTGTCCAAAATATTGTAGATTTTGGATCATGAGAGATGTCACAGCTCATATCACGGAGTATAAAAAAAAAGAGAATCTCTTGACAGGTGAATAAATGTGGTTTTGCTTTCCAACACCTTGGGGAATTTTGCCGTAGCACCTCATTGCTGTACACAAGATCCAGGGGGCGGAGTTGGATCCAGATCAAAGGGGTGGAGATGGGTAGGATGAGTGGCAGTTCTACATTGAATTACACCCTAGGCGTTCTCCTCCCCCTGGATTTCTCATTCTGAAGTGAGAACCATCTCGAATTTTGTCATTGCTGTGTGTGTTCTTGCATGTTTCTCTCTGTGTTCATCAGTTTTTTGACTTGTCCTTAATAATTCAACTCTCTCTCTCTCTCTCTCTCTCTCTCTCTCTCTCTCTGACGTATCAGTGTCAATTGAGAACGTGTTGGTCGCTATTGGCAGAGTGCACAAAACATCTCAAAACATGTTCGAAACACAGAACAAGACTGGATATAGAATGAATAAAACAACGGTTTGTCAATAATATAGTGGAGTGGTTTGACGGTTCAGGATGTTTTTGTCCCCCATTACAATTGGCTAACCTTTCGAAAAAGGTGATGTTGTCAAGTGTACCGCCGTCTGTCTCTGATAGAGCGCTTGAGAGTATTTTAGTGCGTTATGGAAAATTGGTTGGGTTGATTAAAATGATTCCTCTTGGTTTGAAAACCCCAGAGTTGAAACATGTCATGTCATTCAGATGTCAAGCTTGTATGATACTGGGTTGAATTCACAACTCTTGGGGTGTCCGTTAAATTAACAGTGCTTGGAAAAGATTATACGATCTTTAGCAGAAAAGCTTTGCTTGTGGAAAATATGGTCAAATTAAAGCAGCATGTCCTCTGGTTAAAGAGGCTCAAATGAAATCAAAACTGATTCAGTGCAGGTTTTAAATGGTCCAGAGAACAACGATCCTGCTAAAGTGACCAGTGCAAGCACAGCAAACAGCGTGCAAACACGCTGATGCTGGACAGAGTGGATCAAACGACAGGGTGGAGGGTATTGTTGAGTTAGACCAATGCAGAGAACAAGATGTGCCTAAAGTGAGTGATGGTTTAAGTGAGACGCAGGCATCAAGTAATGTGTCTGACAATGATATTGAATTGTTGACTGAAAGGACAAAATCGCATATAATTGACCCTTCACAAAGACCCGGCCTCTTTAGTTACTGTCGCTATGTCCCACAAACAACCGGTTCCAGCCATGGTGCACTCCCTGGGGAAATAGTGAATCATTTCTGGAAAAATAATTTGTTGATCTCGGACAGAAGCAGACAGAAAGGTCTGCAATATGCTTTCGGGGATATAGATTTAGGATGTGAACGTGACTCGAAATGAAAAAAAACTAAATAAATCAAGATTGAAGCTATAGCCCACAGGTCACAAGGAAAAAGTGCCGCATCACCTGCCCATTGAGAACGAGGATATAACAACATTGAAGAACAAAACTCTGTTCCTGTAAAACTGTTTTTTTATGAGAAAAAAGGCTAGTTTGAAAGCATTTCTGTATGGTTTGGACAGTAAGACCCTGTATAGGAAGTTCTGGTGGTTCCCAAAATGCCGAAAAAACAGAAGGTGGCAGAAAAAATGAGCAGGCTGTGGTAGCACAAGGAGAGATCAGGAGATAACGTTTTTAAAGTCCCCATGAAATCAAAATTGAACCTATTTACTTTGTTAGCGCATATTACTAGTATTGTGGTGAACAATTAATCCGTGCAAGTAAATATATATTTAAAAAATGTTTTACCTAGGTAATCTTTAATCAAAATC
>JAOTRC010000034.1:17658329-17670195 GCA_027497675.1 Cyprinella lutrensis
TTATGTAGTGTTAAAAAACTGAAACAGGAAGTGCTTCTGGGCCAGTGTTGTTTACATCTTTTGAAATGGTCTATATGAGAATATGAGGGTGTTTTATATCACAGTGTCATAAATGGGTGTTTTCTCATAACTTTTTTTTGTGTGTGATCGGAGTGCGATTTCTCTTCACACAGGCGGAACTCGAGGCTAAGAAAGCCAAGATGAAGGGAACTCTCATTGACAACCAGTTCAAATGAATATAGTGTAAATGAGAGAGAGAGAGAGAGAGCAAATTGATGTGTTGTCTGCACGGAACTGCTGGAAAGTGTGTGTATATTTGTGCAGTTGTGTGTGTATGTAGGAAGGTATTGTTTTTTTCTTTCTTTTTTTACATTCACTATCTAATTTTTATAACAAATGTATAAATGTTTGAATTGAAAAAAATGTGTTTCATGCTATTCTTTATTAAAGTAAAATCAACAGAATGCCATTGTCAGCAGTCAGAATATTTTTTTTTTCAATCATACATATGCAGAGTTTGAGGGACTTATTGTTTTTCAAACATATTGATTACTGTGTTCATAATTCCCATTGTGCTATCATTTCAGAGCTACTTCGTTTGTGTGTTCTTCGAGTCATGTCGAGTTTTGTTGGCAAAATTGATCAAGCGAATTACTGGAAGTGCCATGTGGACAAAACCTAGAGAATCTCTGGAGAGTGGTGGTGATGTGCACCTGCAGGAAGACAGGTGTGTGTGTATTTGTGTGGCTGGGCCAGTGTTTCTCAGTCTTATGTGGTCTGTGATTGATTAGATTCCGGACCAGTGAACAGTCTATGAGCTTTATTTCACACCTGCACAGACCCCAGTGTGACATTGTAAGGCACAGGTGCAGTTAATCACCCCTCACTCTGGTCAGGCATCATGAAATAAACCAATGAAGGGCTCAGCTGCTGCTGACATTTGAATCGATTTGGATGTTTTTTTATTATTATATAAACAATAAGCCTACAGAGGATAAGCGGGTTTGGTGAATTGATGAATCATTATCTGTGTTGAGACACTGCGTATGAACTTTTTGACTTCCCCTAATGTATTTGCTGTAGTAGTAATATGAGAACATGTTAATGTTTAAAATGGTGTATTAGGACAAAGACAGATGCAAATTAAGATTTGACAGTTCTGTATTGTAATCAGAAATGTTGTTTTGGCCTAACAAGTTCATGTGGATGGTAAGTTGTTGTTTGGTGGTATAATGAGAGAAATTAAGCATGCTGCGAATGCATCACTGATGAATACATTTTATTCGCAAAAATGTGTTCATTTTGATTAGGTCTGCTTTTTTGGAGTTTCCAGTGAGAGTTTCTTTATGATTGAAATTGAAAGTCCGCTTAGCGGGCAGTGTATATTTGGAGGTCTGCTGGCGGAGAGTCCGTATAGGGCACGAATATTCGAATTTGCACGTGAATCCATGATAAATCCCAAGTACTCGGTTATAATTAAAATGCACCGGGTGGCACTGTGGAGTGTGTATTTGACATAATGTTGTCGTCTGCCTCGCAAAATTTGGAATTACTTGAAAATGATCTTACTAAATGGAATTACTTTTGATAAAATTAATAAATGAGTTATATCATCGCCACAATGAGAAATCACATGAAATCCAAACAGTCGACTGAGGAAAGGCAGCTGACTGACTCACTGTTGCTGTAGTATGCTCTCCTAGCCGCCTGAAGTGCATACTACATTGAATTTCACTCACTTTTGCGTCACTGTTTGTACGCGGATTTGCCACACAAAACGCTTGTCTAAACATAGAATAAAAAGTGATGATGCAACGCCACTTTTGCGTTTTCTCTTCAGAATCGTTTCCGTGTAAACATAGCCTTAAATATAAAAATACAAAACAGTATGAAACTGTGTCATACTTTAAAATAAAATACAATATGATGACAACTGTTCCACGATTCACCTCGATTGTTCCACGATTGTCTATGGATTCACCGCATGACAACGATCACATGCGTTTTGTGTTTATTCCTTTTTACAGTTTATGGTTTATTCTTACAACCCTTTAGTTCCACTAAAGCTCACAAATCAGTTTTTTATAACAGTAAACAGTAACCTTTTCTGTTAAAACTTTGTATTTTCAAAGAACACCCTTCAGATTTAATGTTTGCTGAACTTAAACTTGTAAGATTTAAAATATGAATTCAGAGATATTATTTCTGACTGGCATATAACCCCCGTGAAAACTTTAGGAGCAGTAACATTGACCTTGATGACCTTCCGGCAAAAAATTGACTTTGTAGAGTGTTAAATATGAGTATTTTGCTTTCACAAACTCATCTTTTTGCTTCATAAGGCCTTTATTAACCCCCGGAGCGTGGAATTTGTTTATGATAGATGGATTCACTTTTTTGAGTTTCAATCTGATGGTTGCAATTCACTGCCATTATAAAGCTCGGAAGCATCAGTGTGTTTATTAATATAACTCTGATTGTATTCGTCTGAAAGAAGAAAGTCATATACATCTAGGGCTTGAGGGTGAGTTCATCATGGATTAATTTTCATTTTAAGTGAACTACTCACTTTAGTGATGTGATGTGTGTTAAGAAAATGAAGAGAAATCAAGGTACAGTTTATTTTAAGGTAATTTTGTCAAATTATGAAAATTGTATTAATTTGTGATAGTTATTACAGAAGAAATGGCAGTTTGTCTTAGAAAGACAGAAGAGTCAGCCATTTTACTCAAATAAAAATGTTTAAAATGTCTTTTTCCAAATAAATAAATAAATAAGTTGTGTTTGTCCAGTGTTATGAACAAGTGATTATTCAGTAATTCCCTTCAGACGTATTGACAGAGATAATGAGGTTAATTCTTGATTTTGGTTTACAGACATAAAATAATCACTTAGAGATTGTGCGTATACTCTTAATAAACAACAGGGTCTACATGGGCCTTTATTTAAAAACAATTCCAAACACAGTGGGGCATGAAGCATGAATATAAGGATCATCTCAAGAAGGATATGAAGGATAATCTCTCTGTAGGAGGGTCCAACAAGTGTGTGTGTGCTTGTGGGTAAAGGTTAATATGTGATAATTTTAATCAGTTCCAAAAGCGTCTTGTGAAGATCCTGCATTAATTACAAACCGCAAGGAAGACAATGCACCAACATAAGCTTTGAATACATTTTAAGCAGACTGCAGCAGCTTCTGGGGTTTGGCGTTTCATTTTATGCCCTTGATTTGTCTAGTAAACCTGGCTTCTCAAGACAATCTAACACTCAAATATTACTGAGCCCAAATCGGTCCAGCCCGTCTCTCCTCATGGGCTCTGGAGAGCGGCCAACAGAGACAGCGGGTGAGCTGGAGACGGCAAGAGCTTTTCAATCATGGAGATTGGAGTGAGTTAGAATAAAGGGATAGTTCATCCCAAAATGGAAGTTTTGTCTTCATTTACTCACCCTCAAGTTGTTTTGTACCTGTATGAGTTTCTTTCTTCTGTTGAACAAAAAGAATAAGATATACTTTGAAGAATGTTGGTAACTAAGAAAAATTAATAAATACCGTCAACTGTCTGGTTACAAACGTTCTTCAAAATATCTTCTTTTGTGTTCAACAGAAGAGTAGCATGGTAATACCAAACTTAAACATCACCTCTTTTCAAAATTTTTAAAACTCTTCTTGTTCAGACTTCAACTTGCAAATGCTGTGAAAATTCTCCACAACAGAGCGATGTGCATCCCGTATATCCATAGGCTATCAACGGTCGTTTTCGATTTCGTTTTCCCTAACATAAAACACAATCTTAAACTTGGTGCTTAGCGTCTACGTCACGGCTCTTAGCCTGCCCTCAGTTCATTGATTGGCCGGCTGTTTTCTGGCTGGAGGAAAACAGAGAGAAAGGTCGCTATCTCAGACTAGCTGAAGCCCGATTTTTGTTTTTGAAGCCCGATTGCGTCACAGCGGCATGACATCCCAATTCAAAGGCTGCACCCTCCGAAGGTCTCATTTAAAGGCCGATTGTGTCACTACGGTGCGATGAAGGCTGTCCCAAGTCAATTCAGCATCCCCCGAAGGCTGTATTTTAAGGCTGGTTGTGTCACCGTGGCATGACGAATTGGCTTCCCTGATTCAAAAGCGACGCCAAATGGACCCTTCGTTTCCCCGTGAAATATGACCAAATAGGCAGGGAATATGACCCATTGAAATTATGAAAATAACAACGCATTCTCACCCCAAGGCGTCACCTTTTGACCATGCTTCAATATTCGATGCTTTAGGTGCCCTTTAGCGTCAGTCACATGACGCGATCCTACGGCGTCATCTAACTGATGCTAGAGGGAAAGCGTCAGTTAGATGACGCGTCACGCGGGTAGGTTTAGGTCTGGGTTTGGAGTTGGGGTAGGGTTACATGCGATCATCTAACTGACGCTACTGGGTGTTTAAAGCGTCAGATATTGAAGCATGGTCAAAATACTGAAAATAAACTGAAAAAATAAGAACATTTTCAAACGTTTAATAATCAATCTCTTAGCCTCGCACAGTTTCTGCTGAGATTCCAATTGCACAGGTTAAAAATCCATGGGTTCAGCCTCATCCATTTGAATTGCATTGACTTGGATACAGGTGATTTCCAGGCCTCACTGCACAAGAAAAAAAAGAAAAAGTATTTCTGATCTAGTCTTTGTTTCTCTGGCTAATTTTCTCCACTGCCACAGCAGTGACGACTCCTCTGCTCCTGCGGGAGCTCAACTGCTGATGTAGCATGCATCTATGTTTCCTCTTTCTCCATCCAGCGAGCATGGTCTCCCAACGGATGTTGCATGCATCTGTTTTCTCTTTCAATGTACGGCGAGCATTGGTCTCCCAGTGGATGTTGCATGCATAGAGATGCAAAAAAAAAAATGTGAGAAGAAGACGTAGAGCATGTGCATAAAACCTTGCGCGCTGTAGGCTACTATATAGACCAGTCTATGATATAGACAGTAAAATAAATACTAGGCTATACAATAATATTAGGTACAGTTTATTTTTTTACCAAGAACATTATGGAACACCCATAAACTGCCTTGTATAGGGAGTCACGAATCGATATTGGTTAGTAGTTAGTTGACTCAGAAAGCTTGCCACAAAGAGCCGGCAAATGAATGTGTCAAATCTAGACATTTTAATTATCCATTAATAAACTAGTATTGTCTGTGTCATTCTTGAAAAAGTTGAAGTTGACGAAGCTGACTCACCACTTCATAGTGTTGTGAACGCACCTGTGGAGTAGGCTAAAGCACTTCACACGGATTAGGCTATAAGAAAGAGTTATCTGTTTCTTTGGTTTTAAATTGTTGTTCGATGTTGTTTAAATGTAGACATTTCAAGCTTTCTATATATTTCTGAGTTTCGGTTCATTTATGAGACAAGCTCCAGTTCACGAGCAATGCAAGTTACATCGCGCCAGTGCGTTCATGTCCTGGTTATAATTGTCTGCTATAGCCGATATTTGCTTCTTATTTATTAAATCCAGGGAACTGGTTGATGAAACATTGATTAAAATTAAAATACAATTCATACAAAACGAAATTCAAAAAGGAATACAAGAGGCTCAGTAGTTTCTGCCGCAACATTATTATAATCATTGTTATACAAGTAGTTTGGCAGTTGTTGTTGCGGTTACGTGACTGTCTGACTAGTCGACACATGGGGTGATGACATCATCGTTTCACAAAATATCCGGATTGGCCATACACACGGAAATGCAAGGGTGCTTTTTTCAGATTCATCCACCATGGGACACGCTATTTAAAAAAATAGCGGTTTCAGTGTCCCAAATCGCCGAATCTACCTGGACGAAATGCCACTATAACAAAAATTTGTACATATACAGCTAAACGCGTCTCCTTGTGGAAAGGGCCTTAGTTCCATCTATAGTTCCATCTACACTCACCAACGGGGGGAGTACCCTGGGTTCAGGAAGAAATTCCAAGCTCGGAGTCCTCCACCTGGACAGCACACCAAGTACCAGCATGTTTTGGAAGCATATACACAAACAGTAGTGCTGTTGGCAGTCACTCACAACACCTTAACCCATCAGGAAGACAATAAGACCTTGCTTAGTGCACTGAACCCAAATAGCCATTGTAGTCATGCAACACAGATAGTTTGGACATACCTTGTGCTAAACACAGCACCCCGGAATGCTGCGGCTCTCCAACCCATTTCGTAGAATGACTCATTTACATAACTTAACACCCAATACTTTTACAGTTTAAAGTGTAATCGGACCATTCAGGATGCACCCTCTTAATAGCTAATATAGCTACAGCCTCTTAATAGCTAACCAGTTCTGGCCATGGTCTTGGCTAAGCCGAAAACACAACTCGGTGGTGCCAGGGCTCAAACATCCTCCCATGTCCTCCAGTAAAAAAAAAAAAAAAAATGACAAGTATAGCCTACATTTGAGGTCGTAGAAAGGTGTAGGAGTATAAGTAACTTCCTGAATAACAAGGGATTCAAGGGATAAGTTGAAAGGAAGTCCTAAAGTTCATTCTGAGAGTGATGAGTGTGTGTAATTGATAGGCAGTTGTAGGTGTTAGTGCAGATATAAGCATGTTGATGGTGGTCGGTCTGAGTGTTGACAGGGCGAGAAATTATTTGTTTGAGGGAAAGATGTGTGATTCTGTGAGCCAGTACTGTATATCAGTATATAGCTTTAGTTCTAAGCAAAGTTTTATTTCTTAAATTAAAATTTGTATTTTTTTATACTTAAATTATTATTATACAGTGCATCTGGAAAGTATTCACAGCGCTTCACTTCTTCCACATTTTGTTATGTTACAACCTTATTCCAAAATGGATTAAATGAATTATTTTCCCCAAAATTCTACAAACATACCCCATAATGGCAAGGTGAAATAAGTTTGTTTGAAATCTTTGCAAATTGTTAAAAATATAAAACGGAAAAAAAACACATTTACATAACTAGTCACAGCCTTTGCCATGACACTCAAAAGAGCTCAGGTGCATCCTGTTTCTAACGCTCATTCTTGAGATGTATCTACAACTTGATTGGAGTCCACCTGTGTTAAATTCAGTTGATTTGACATGATTTGGAAAGGCACACACCTGTCAATAAGGTCCCACAGTAAACAGAGGATGTCAGAGCACAAACCAAGACATGAAGCCGAAAAGTCTGTAGACATTGTATTGAGGGATAGAAAAAATTCCGCAGTATTGAAGATCCCAATGAGCACAAAGGCCTCCATCATCTGTAAAAGGAAGAAGTTTGGAACTACCAGGACTCTTCCTGCTGGCTGCCTGCCTGACCAAACTGAGTGATCGGGCGAGAAAGGCCTTAGAGGTGACCAAGAACCCAATGGTCACTCTGACAGAGCTCTAGACTTTATCTGTGGAGCGAGGAGAACCTTCGAGAAGAACAACCATCTCTGCAGCACTCCAGTAATCAGAATTCCAGTAAGTAGAATCGAAGAACACTTAATATGAAATATGTTCATTGGCCACTTTGTCACATATAACCGATAACACTGAAACTGAACTATAGTGAAGTGCAACTGTAGGGGGATCTCCCCACAACCGATGTGCAGCATCCACCTGGATGATCCGACAGCAGCTAGTGTCCAATGAACAATGATTTGTGGAAATCAAAAACAAAAGATATTTAATGAATACCTGGATTAATAAATTATATAAAAAACACTTTTCTTTGAAATATTCAACAAAGACACATGAATACGGGTCATCTTAGACCTGTGTTGCACATTAGAAGGGTAGTGAGTCGTGACACAAAAGTGATTTTTATTCTTAAATGTAAGAAGGAAAAATTTAAATAAGGAGTTGCAATGATCCAAAACAAGTTAATTGAGGAATAACTGGAATACTGAAAGATGAAATTAATTTCTTGCAAAGATATATTAAACGCAGTTGGTCTATATTTAGACCCATGTTGAGCATCAAAGGGCCTTGGCCTATGTTGTTCCAAGGCCATACTGCTATCTAACCAGTTACCATGGTTCATGCAACAACAAACTGATATGCAGCTTCATAAAATTTTTACAGAAATTTCCAAGCAGTATGTAGCACACATTCCAATTCAGCGAACCACACTAAATAATTTTGTAAGATCTTTATTTTGTGTTTGTTTTACTCTAGTGGCATTCACATGAAAGGTGCACATTCCATGGGGACTGTTATCAAAGTGGAGCATACAGGTGAATCTTTGTAGCTATATTAATGTGCATGTTTCTGCCTTACCGGTTTCTGGAAATGCCAAGAAGGAGGCGCCGCGCCAGCAAATAGGAAACCAATTCTATGTCACCCTGAAGGGGAGGAGTTGGTCCATTAAGGATATTCAAACCTAAAGATCATGAATGTGTTTGAATGTTTTCTTAGTACTTGTTAAAGATAGATATTATCAAGGTATTGTTTGTAAGGTTGCAAGTACTCTGTGTAGATGAAGAGTTATGATTGTTCAGTTTGAAAATGAAGCAGGAGACCAAAACTATAAAAGAACAGATGAAATGTTTGGAAGAGAGAGGGAAGTGGTGTTTGTTAGATTAGTAGCCAACCGTGTAACTTTTTTATGTGTTGAGTTGAACTTGGACAGTTTTTTTTTTAGCTTGTTTTTCTGAAATGAAACTTGGAATTGCAATGGACTTCTTTGTTGTAGCCTACCTCTTTGGATATATATATATATATATTTTTTTTTATAAAAATTTTATTTACCATGGACATTGGAGGATCTTTGGAAATTTGATTCAGAGTTATGAAAAAGCTCAGTAACTGAATATAATGTTTTCATTTGAAAGAGGAAAAATCAGTGGCGGTTAATTTATTTCCATTTTCCTGTCTGAGCCAGCAGCGGGTGGAGACTGTAAAATATATGATCTCCACATGCCCTCTGGTGGGCATTTTAAATCACATGATTACAATTAAGGGATTAGGTGTACTCCAGTGATTAGCATTGAAGCCAGATTTGTGTAAATTAGAAAGGTAAAATATAATTACTTTAACTCGTAGTCATTTTCACTCTTTTCATTTTAACAGGTTTAACATTTGAACAAGCCTAGGGAGCTCAACATTTCTGTGCCTAGAAGTGTGTCATGGCTGATTGTTTGGTATGAGGGATGATTTAAAGTGAGACAAGAACGAAGACATTAAAACAAAAATATTGTGTGTTGCAATTTGTGCCTGAAGCAATACCTGGAGAAATTTAGCTTTCACATTTATCTCATTGACCGGTGTCTGCTGTGTAAATATGCTTTTTGCAGTCAGGTGGTGTGTTATGTCCTCACCTCAAAGCTGTAATCTCACCTTCATGATTAGGTACAGCCATATTTTGTTTCTCTGATACATAATTAATAGATTTAGACATACAGATTTAACTTTTACATTTAATAGATTTACCACACATTCCAGAAGAAGGCAGAGACTGTACAGCTCATTCCTTGCATACTGTGCCAAAAACTTTTGTTTGTGATTATCAATGATCTCCATCCCAATCACACTCATGTGACATTGCAGCTCTTCGCCATCATGGCAGTGTTTTTTAATGTGTTTTAAAGCCATATCAGTCTAAACTTCTGATAAATGGTTTTCTGAGCACATACATCTGAAGCACGCGTACAGAAAGCAGGATGTCAGATATTGATCCTCCATTCCTCGGAGGAACAAACCAAGGAGGGCGCACACAGAAAGCCGGATGTCAGACGTTGTTTCCTCCATTCCTCAGTGGAATGGGGCAGGGAGGGGGCTGTTGCGAGGAGCGCAAGTTCTGGGAACCAGGAACCAATATAGAGCAACTAGCAAGACCTGCTCCTCATCCTCCCTGACTTTGCACAGTGTCTGTGTAAGAGGGCTCACTGGGGGACTTTCGTAGGCCCCGGGTCAGATGTGCGCCAGTGCATCCGTACTGAGGGGGACCTCGGTGAGGAAGTAAAACAACTGGCAGTGGGACATGTTTGTGTGGCTCCCAAGCGTTTCCAAATCATAGTGCATTTAAAGTGATAACAGCCTCTGGGGGTCTCAAGTGTAAACATAGCCTCTGGGGGTCTCATTTATAAAACTGCTTAAAACAAAAAATAAAGTTGATAGTCACATAAAGTTGATAATTCTGGTGATGACTGCAATTGCAGATTTCAAACAGAGATGGCTACAAAGCAAAGCTAAGTAAAAGTCGGCTGCATTCATTTTGTGCACTGAATTTCAGAGGTGTAGTTCATTTTGTAGATCACTAGATGGCAGCATTATTTAATCTGTGACAGGTCGGTTTCAACAGGTAGAGCGTCAGCACAAACAAGCCAAAACATCGCTGAAAACACAGAAAAACAAAATCTCATGTACACATTTGGATACTATATCTGAAGGAACCCCCCCCCACACACACACACACACTTTCTATTATTTTACTTCAATGAAAGGTCGATTTTTGGCAATTTTATTTAATGAAAGGTCAAAAGGATAAACAATGCAGATTTAGTTTTTACAGCTAGTTTTGATCATATCTTCCTGGGGTGCCATCAATTCTAAAGATGACTGTACTAGCCACATATACAGAGGCAGAGTAAATGACAGTTAAATACTGTTCGTTTTTTCACAACCGCTCGTTTCGTGTCTTAGGACATCAATGTGTACTTACATTAACAAGTCATTAAATCATGTTTAATTTTGACTTCTCTGTAGATGCTCTTTAAGATGGGCTCCATAGACCTGTATTATATGACTGACAGACAACACCTGTTTGACCATAAAAATGTCAAAATTGAAAATGCTGTGGAAACAAAGACACCTCTTGGATGCCCGTGAGGTAAGCTAAAACATCAAAAATTAATTTCAAAGTGAACTATCCCTTTAATGTGTCTAAGGGACAAGAGGACAGACAATCCGTCTAAAATGAGACATAACAGTTGTGGCAGCCATCAAGATTAGGCTATATGTTTCTGTCTCTTTTTGAAGGTAAGCTTCTAAAATGAGCCAGTCTGCATCCCTCTGAGCTTGTGTGAAAGATGGAAGTCAAAAGCATTGCTCCTTTCATTTCTCAGTTTCATTCTCTCTCATAACTGAAGTTGATTACATGAGCCAGCCAAATGAGAGAAAGAATATCCTCTGATTGCTGCTGCCTTCATTCATAAACAGGGAAGACAGTTTTGATCTTGTACTTAAACTGATCTCGCTCACATAAACACTACTGTATTCAAATTACACTAAATGACTTTTACAAGGTTCTTCCCAATCAAATCACTATACATCATCATAGATGAAACCTGGCACCAGTGGCATCAACAAAAATATCATGAATGCATCACAGTCTCTGTTTCAGATTGTCTGTCCGTCTGAATCTCTCCTCTAAAATATTCCTTGTTTGTCTGACATTTGCAGTGATGTTGACCTTTCATTTTACCACATTCATCTCTCAGAATATGCTCCTCTTTCCCATTTTCAGGAAACCCATCCCTATCTCATCTTCATCATCTGCATTTTTGGCCTTGTCCTATGGAGGATTTTACATTCGATAGCACAAACAGACACGTGGTGAACCTTAATCTTTTTGTAGGGGTGGGTTGTCCTTTTTGAAACTGTTTTCATTTATTTGAACATTGTGCTCGGTTAAATGATCTGTTATTTTCTCTTTCTCAATGGTTTGTTGGAATTGGTGTAACTTTCTTTTTTAAAAACATTTATGTATGGTCCAAGTATTATAGGAAATATAGGGGGAAATAATTTGACCTTATACTGAACTTTATTGGACTGGTGGCAGGGCAGCTTGTTTAAGGACAGACCATGCCTAATACAAATTGGTGAAGTGTGTAAAAGTGTTCATCTCTCTCTCTCTCTCTCTCTCTCTCTCTCTCTCTCTCTCTCTCTCTCTCTCTC
>JAOTRC010000034.1:17697224-17713082 GCA_027497675.1 Cyprinella lutrensis
ATGTAATAATACACAGTGCACCCACATATATTATGTAAACACAAACTTTTATTTTGGATTGTGATAATTAATCGTTTGACAGCCCTATACATATTACTGCTAAACAATGAATTGTAAAATGTTGCACTAGGTGTAGTTGCACCAGAGTGTGTAACAAGGTTAATTAAGCTTTCATTCAGTGGGGGTTAGCTAGTTATTTTGGTGCCATTACATTTTGTGCAACAATAAATATTGAATTGAATGAATGCACTAAAATTTGCATGCAGTTTTTTTCTTTTGCATTATTCATACACGATTATAGTATTTATTATGGTTTTTAATTAGCTTCTCAGGTTTCATTTAAAATTTATTTTGAGTTTCGGTAATTTTGCTTTTGTATTCATTTTTTTTAATATAAATGTTTCAATTTGGCTTTAATTTATGAAAGGCGTTTAGTTCATGATCATGGTAACAACACTGTGCACACAACATGTAGGAAACGGCTAAAAAATATTTTTTCGGCAAAACAACCATTTTTGTCATTTAGTAATATATATATATATATATATATATTTGTACAGTAAATTTAATGGATTATGGCATTGTATGCTTTTGATTGTTGGATACAGTAGAGAAGTCAAGACCTGAGGTGACTGACTAACAATGTTTGATATTTCTTACAAAAAACGTCAGGTTTCTTCAGGTATACTGTACCTTATTTATAGAATACACATTTGTAAAGGCACGATTTTCATCGTATTTTGTGGCTTTGATCCTATGCTATATATATATTTCCAATTTTTTAAATATAGGCCTAGTATCTATAGTAACATGTGACAACCATTTTTATATGAATATGTTAATCATTCCTGCAGTATAATCTTTTACAATTTTTTTAAGAGCAACACAGTAGAAGCACTCTTTTGTAAAGGTATGACTGATGTAGTTTTCATTTTGAGAGCGTGTGGCAGCTGAAGGATAGAAGGGCATTACAAGAGCTTCAGCGTTCTGCTCAAGCTACAGGCAACAAGACATGCTGGGATGTGCAGGTGCTCTTATGGTTAGGCTGTGCTGTAAGAGCCTAAGGCTATAGGCTACGCTACACTAACCACATCATTGCCAGGCCAGGAGAGGGTAATGACTACATGTCCACATTGGCATTCTTTCTCTGCAAGCAGTTTCAGTGCCAACAGATCCACATACCCTTAAGACACACATCAGCACAAACAGTAGTCTCCATGTGGCACACAGGCACACTAAAACTAGAGAATTCACACACACACACAACAGCGAAATTAGTGACACATTGAACAAAATAGATGGATAAATAAAACACACTCGTAATAGAGATTTTGTAGTCAGACTAATATTTAGAATTCTTTTTTTTAAATATTAAAAAAATTAAAAGTATTTTACTGATTTGTTCACTTGTTTAATGGTCTTTTAATGACCCTTCCTGTTTGTTCAGTACTTGTTTAGACTAATCACATTTAAAATTATTTTTACATATTCATAAATTGCTTATTCATTATAGTAATTTTGAATAATTTATCATTTGAATATTTTAAGTAAATATGCATTTTGAACTTGTGTGTGTGGACAATTATACTGAAACACCTGTTTTTAGACCGCACTAATTTATTAGTATGGTGAAGGGCCTTCTTTTGCCGCCGATACAGCATCAATTTGTATTGGAAATGAAAGATTCAAGTCCCTTCACAGTGTCCAGAGGGATTTTGAGCCATTCTGCTTTCAGAACAGTGGCCAGGGCTTCCTGCTGGAGGAAAACGATTTCTGACTCACTCCTCCAAAATACCCCAAAGTGGTTTTAAAAAATATTGAGATCTCGTGACTGTGCAGGTTATGGGAGATGTTCAGCTTCACTTTCATGTTCATCACACCATACTACTGTCTTGTTGTGTGTATTGGTGCATTATCATGCTGATACACTACACCCCCTTCAGGGCACAATGTTTGAACCATTAGGTGCACATGGTCCTCCAGAATGGTTCAGTAGTCTTTGGCAGTGTCCATCAAGCACAGTTGGAAATGTTATGATATTGCAGCCCAAATCGTCACTAATCCACCCCCTTGCTTCACTCCGGGCACGCAACAGTTGGGGTGGTAAACCTCTTTGGGTATTCTCCACACCATAACAACAGATGTGGGAAAGACAGTGAATGTGGACTCATCAGAAGACAATACATGTTTCACATTGTCCTCAGCGCACGATTTGCACTGTTGGTTGGCACCAATGAAACAGACATTTGCCATTGGCAAAGGTGACCAAAGGTTTGGCAATAGCAGCCTGACTATGAATATTGACTCTGTGGAGCTCCATACAAACAGTTTTGGTGGAAACAGAACAGTGAATGTGCATGTAATTCTGCAGTAAGTTTGTGGTTTTTTGTTTTGTTTTATGTTTTTGGATAGATATAATTTGGGTTAGTACGTGGATAGTCCTTTCAGACAGCTTCCTCTTGCGTTGACAGGATGTGGTTTGTCCTACATGGTGGTATACCGACATTACCCTGGATATCGTAGCTCTCGATACAACACAAATGCTTGCTTTCCTAGTCACAGATGAGCCAGAGAGACATACAACAACAATTTGTCCTCTTTTGAACTCTGACATAGTGTTGTTATTATGTATTTTATGTACACTGCTAATTCGACCTTCACACTCTGCTCTTACTGATGGAATATAAAATAGGTACTGTATATATAGCATGTTTAGGCGTGAAAACTCAAACTATATTGTCCAGTGTTTAATTTATATATATATATATATATATATATTATTGCTGTCATATGATTAAAATATTTAATCGCATTAATGTCATAGTTAACTTGCGATTAATCACACATTTTTATCTATTCTAAATGTCTCTTGATTTCTTTTTGTCTCATTACTTTTTTTTCTCATTTTAATGCTCTTATCAACATCTCTTTTTATTGAAAACAACATTGGCAAATACTGTGTTTAATTTCACACTAACATTCTCACTTGGAGCAAATAATCTCACACAATGTAACACTTTCCATCAATAAAAAGGTGAAAGAAATACTGACGAGGTCCTGATATTGACGAGGGGACGGGAAATTCGCACCAGCTGTGTGAGTGTGCTTGGCCATCATCAAGTGGTGTTTCAGACTGGACGTTCTGCCATGATAGCTCAGTTCACAACAACAAATCACAGATCACTTTGGTCTTGTCAATGGAACCATTTGGCAACTTTTTAAAAGTAAAGTTTCCATTCAGAATCTTATTGGCACCTTATTTCGGCGTCTCGCTCTCGTAAAGTTATTTGGCTGGCTCACAACAAGTGTGGGCACGGTGCCTGTTGTTTTGTTTCTGGTCCAACTAGACCCGTCTTGTGCTTTGGTCGACGAAGCAACAAATGTCCTCACACGGCGCAAGCCATTGAAATTAATGTTTCATAGCGCAGCGCATGCCACGTCCTGTTGCAAAAGCATGTGAAAAAAAATAAAAAAAGTTTGCAAGCCCAAAAAGACCGTTAATCGCACGATAAGAAAATTGATGCCGTTAAAATAGGTTTGCGTTAACGCGGTTAATAACGCGTTTATACCTCTATATATATATACACACACAAACAATATGACCAGTCACAGGTGAAGCGAATATCGTTGATCATCTCCTGACAAGGCCACATATTATGGTCTGGGTAGATTAGACATAAGCAAAATGGGCTGAAAGATCTAATCATCTAAGGCCAGCAGTGGTGAGAGTTTACCAACAGTGGTTCAAGGAGGGACAAACAACAGTTAGGGTGTTGGGCCCCCAAGGCTCTGATCATGTAAACACTTGATCGGATTAAAAAACTAAATTGAAAGGACTTTGCATGTACAATGACGTTGAAGTTGCATAATGACGTGCGGAACGGGCTGTTCTTCCTATTGTTGATCATATATAAATGAGTGCCCAGTCATTCTAAAATTCTCCTTTCGTTCAGCTTCTATAAAGTGGATCAGGACAACGTCCCACCAGTCCTTGTTTCAGATTTTCATCCACAGACAACTAGTTTTGGGCAGGAGGAGGGGCATTTTTATGGCGTGATAAATATAAGCAGCACGGCACAACGGTTAGTATGCTCATTGTCAAATTATGACCAGAAATGGATACATTTTAAGTCTGTTCTTTAAAACAAATATAGAACCAATGTAGGAGAATGGTTAATATGCATAAACAGCGGTAAACTGTATATTTGTGCAGTGTGCACATGCCAAAAAAATGATTCTGATTTGAAGCTTGTGACATATAAACGTGCACGACCAACCCAATCACGTTTAGCGTTCATGTAAACATTTCATTCAGATTCATCAATCAGAATTAATTCAGTCTGATTGAAACAAAAGTTGTGCATGTAAACGGCCAATGGTTCAAAACAGGTACACCCCTTCATGACAATGGTGTTCCCTGGTGAAAGTGGCCTCTTTCAGTAGGATAATGCACCCTGCCACACTGCACACATTCAGGAATGGTTTGAGGAGCATGATGAAGAGTTCAATGTGTTGCCCTGGCGTTCAAATCCCCCAGATGTCAATCCAATTGAGCTCCACCGTGCAATCTAAAGTACTTGAAGTTAATGTCTTGGTTCCAAATACCAGAGAACACCTTCAGGGGGCTTTTAGAGTCCATGTCTTGGTTGGTTGGTGCTACACACGGATAACTAAGCATATGTTTTAGCTCATCGGTATATATCTGAAAATACGAGTGTGTTTCATACACATTCACACCTCTGATTTGACTTTTTGACTTCTCCGTGTCTTAAATTTCCTGTAGGAAAGTGCAATTTTGCCCATATTGAACGAGAAATGCTGCATCATCAGGTATGAGGTTGACTGGAGAACATACAACACCAGAGGGACCAGAGGTTGTCCCATTAACGTCCTTTCAAAAGTGGCTAAATAGTGACCCCATTCAACTCAGGAAGTTAGGTGATTTATCTCCAGGTGTTTCCATGGTAACCACTGACAGGTAGGGCAGACAGTGTGCACACCTGAGTTCTATGTTTAGCCTGTGAGTCATTCTCTCCTAGTAACAATAGAACATGGTAGCTACCTGAGATCACCAGATTGATGCACCCACTCAATCATTTATATAAAGTTAATGACCAGTTTATAGAGACATCTTGGTTTATTGTTAGTACTAACTCGTTTACTTCACACACATACCATCAATTTAAAATCTCAAGTTGTCTTTTCATCTACATTTGTTACTGTGAATATTCCAGAATGTTGAACATTATTCAGACTTTACATTCATATTTCTTTTCATGGAATTTAGGATGATTTATTAATCAGTATCACTTCAGAGTTTTGTTGTTGAATATAAGTTTGTAAACTATCGCTAAAGCTATTGATTTTCCTTTGACACTACGGAGATGTGGCTTTTTATTTAAGTGTTCTGTTTAGCTTTATTTTGATTGTAATTAGGCCAAACAGCTTGTTCCTTTAAAAGCTATACAACTTTAACAAGCTTGTTGTTTTCACCTCTAAATCTCCCTTATTGTGTTCCACTCACCCACACACACACACATCTCTTTTTTCTGTCACACTGTCTCATTGATTAGCCTATTGATCTCCGTTTCCTCTTCGCATTTCCCGTAATAGTGTGTCTGGATCATAGCCAACTTTGTGTGTGTGTGTGTTTTTGTTCAAGAGAGAAAAAAATAGAGAACACAATGAAAATACCAGGATATTGAATGTCTGATTTGTTTTTAACAAGCGCATGATGACTTTTTTTTCTTTTTTTTTTTTTTGAGAATGAAAGTTGAGAGTGGATGTCATCGCTAGGATACAGCTCTTTTTCTCCGGGCCGGCGTGTGATATTTACGAGCACATGCTTGCTGAACAGCTGTTGATGTTTGTTTTCCATTCCGTAAGATGTGTTCTTTTATGAGTTGTCTGGATTTTTTTTGATAGTGTTTTCCATGTTATTGATTTTTACAAGATCACGGTTTTAGGGATGTGGGGGTGTGCGGCAGAATGTGAGAACATGTTGGGGTTCTGGAATAGAATTCGATGGTGGGATCTTAATGCTGAAGCGTTGTAAATCAGCATGCTTCAGAGTGTTTTGCTCGGATCAAAAAGAGAACTTGACAATGACACATTGTCAGTGTTTGAAGCATGGATAGTTCTCTAAAGTAATGATGCATAGGAAGGCTCAGAATTGACATGTCTCTTGTGTATTCATACTTTGCAGTCACGTGACTACCATAGATGCCTGGCGGGCAACAAACGGGTATTTTCAACTTAGAGTCCTATAGTTCCAGGTCTTTCTAGTAGTTATCAAGTCTGTTAGCGAGCATTACTATGGACTAGGATTGACTCCAAGGTGAAGCTATTTAACTTGTGTAAAGCAGACAAGTTTTTTTGTATTATATTTAAACATTTAATATAGTATATTAGCCAATGCCATGCTCATGTGCAATATATACTACTAACAATAATAATATATTTTATTTTAATTTATTTACACTATTTAATCCAATATTTTTCCCTTTTTCTCATGGCCCCTTGGAGTTTGAAAACCCTGGTATATAACATTTGATCAACCTAAACATCAAATGATCAGACTTCTGTTTATACCAAGCATTTCACAATTACAGAAAACGTTTAATGTCGCGCAAACACATTAAAACAAATGTCACACTTTGCAGCCCCTGTGAAAATCCATTAGAAGTCTCTGTTACACTGGCATCTGTTAGAAGCTTTTGCATAGTAATTTCAGATATAATCTTAAAAACAAACTGATGTTAAAAGCGGAAGTGATGCATAAAAAGTTGACCAAATATGGCTCTCTGTATACAGCATTTTTTTTCCTTTTCCATCTCCAAGGATTCTCTGACGTGCCAACCTCTCTGGCTTCAATGGAACATTATGTGTTTGTAATCTGGATATGCGCTTTAGCAGAGATCTGGATTCTCTCTCCAAAAAAAAAAGGCCAGATATGAGACAGACCCCGCAGGCACAGACATTTAGCATATTAGGGTCAAGATCACAAGCCTGCAAACATCATCTTCAGCTACTGGCAATGTAATGAGAGTAAAAGACAGAAAAAGATGGAAAAAGTGGAAGAATAGAGCACTATCTGAACACGATAGGAGCATAATAGAAAGTGAGTGAAGGAGAGATGGTTTGAGGGATGAAATGCATAAATAGCGGGAGAAGAAGAAAAATACGCTTGGATGGACGGAAAATGGGCTGTAAGTGGTTTGCTGATGGAGTGATCTGATGGGCTGGAGGTGCTGGGAAGGCAGGAGGAGCATGAGGAACAGTGCAAACTTTTACTAAGCAAGGTCAATTAGAAAAGGTGTGTGGATGTGAACATGCGGTATGGTTGGTGTCTAAATAGATGGACCCGACCAGATCTCTTCTGTTTTAGCTCAAACTTTCCAAAACAGACTGAAATCATGACAAGTAGACACAGACTTCAAAGAACAGCCTCTGATTAGATGAGATAAGGTGCAGTTTGCTGTGCGCTATTAATGCTTATATGCTTCAAATATGTTTGTTTCTGAAATCTACGAAATAAGTGGAAGACTGAATCATGCAGAACTTATAGGCCTAATATCTGAATTCTGGAATAGTGAGAGTAAATGCATTAATAATGTATGTTGTTCCCGCTTCGATAATTCAAAAGTATAACCGGAATGATGACATTGCAGTAATTATTGCAGTCAGTGAAAACTAAGTTATTGAGTTATTCAGTTTTTAGACAGTTTTTTTTTCACATGAAACAAACATATATAATATAGGAGACATTTAAAGCCTCTGCAAATGGCCAAGACCGAACACACACACACACACACACGCATAGCAGGCCAGGTGCTGGGTTAAGGCTCGGGTGAGTGTGTCTGGAGGATATTTTGCATGTGTGTGCAGAGATGATCAGTGATGGAATGTGTGTGTGAATGTATGTATATGTGTTATTCAATGCAGTTCGGGCTCTGGGCCAAGGGTAGCCTAAGCACCAGCTGCTTTCAACAGGCCCCCCTAAAACACCCACGGACAGAGACCTTGTTTCTCAATGAAAGAGACACAGAGGACATGTCTTTGTTCAGAATTCACAATTAGTTTTATAATCAGACATTAATTGTGATTAAGCTTCTCAGTTTGAGTGTTTGGAAGTACATCATTTGGTTCGATTTTTTTTTTTTTTACTTTAGTAAGCGCATTGCATGTTATAACCCAACATTGAACAATGTGTTTACACTATTATCTTTAGTGTTCTAGGGGGAATGATCAGTTAACATTTCAAGTTTGTTGTATAACATGAATGTATTATGACAAACGTAATTTAGAACAAAAGTATTTATAAAGTATTTTTTTAATGTTTTTGAGAGAAGTCTTTTATGCTCACCAAGGCTGATCAAAAATACTGTAAAAACAGTAATATTGAGAAATATTTTCTAGCTATTTTCTATTGTTATATAATATAAAATATAATTTATTCATGTGATGGCAAAGATTTTCAGTCTCATTACTTCAGTCCTCAGTATCACATGATCCACATGATATGTTGATTCCTTGCTCAAGAAACATGTCTTATTACTATAAATGTTGACAACGGTTGTTTTACTTATAAAGCTCCTCTATTGTGCTTTTTCGACTATTATCTTTCATGCCGTGTCAGTGTGTAATATAGCTGTTTGTGAAATTTTCTAAAGTTTTCTTAAGTGCAATATAACAAATTAGGTTATTGCCTCCCGCGAACAACGTCTACTTTGCCCTGCCCTCAAACACTGTAGTTGTTGCTGAGGCCTGGAAAAGTTTGCTCCTTCGTGTTGTCGACATAGAATACGCTATATTTTCAGCACTGCAAATGCACTTTGCTTGCACTTCAAATAGATGAGGACTTGTGCTGGGATTGATACCAAAAATGAAACAATCCCATCGTTCATATCACTGTGTATCGAGTGCTGATGAAGCCTCCAGAGTTCAAATTTGGTGTTGGGTGTTTCATTTCCTTCACACACTGTAAACGGTAGACCAATAACAACAGGCTGAGCCATCTGACCAATCAGTGGAGAGTAGCTCGCTATAAGGTGGGGTTTAGGGAGACCGAATCATCAAACTAATCGTTCTTTGAGAAATTAGTTGATGTGCAATGAATATTATGAGAAATGTTTTTTGATAAAAAAAAATTAGGCATAAATTCATATTTTTTGTAAAATAAATAAATAAAAAACTGATGCATAAATCAAAAACCCTTTTTAACAATGTAAATGTCATTGCTGCCACTTTTGACCAATTAAATGCATTCCTGCTGAGTAAAAGTTTTGATTGCTTTGAAAAAAAATTAACTGACCCTAAATTTTTGAAGCAGCGTAGATTAATAAATGCGGGTTGTTTAGAATTCTGGTGATACTGGTTGAACTTGGAAGTCTTTGCTGGTTAAGATAGTTAAATTCCCTGTTGAACACCAGCATCCCATCCAATTGTGCTATATTCATTTAGAGAGGGTGGGCTAAAGTTACTATAGCATGATATAAATCCAGATGGATCCAAACATGGACCTTGATTAGGCTACTTGTGTTAACAGTAACAGTTTTTTGGGGGGTCAGGTCTTGTTTGCCAAAAGATTCAAAGGATTGTTTTGTCCAGAATACTCATGGGCTTTATGTTTTTGATCAAGAATTACTTTAATTTGAGCTAAGCATTTGCGTAGGACATATGGTTTGTTGACCAAGCTCCCAAACACTTCAGGGTATGAATCAATCATGCATTGTGGGACAGGGAGAGCTTGTCTCAGTTCAGAGTCCAGATGAAACACACATGCTTGTTACACCGCAGTGAAACAAGCGGACCTGCTCAAAACATGCGCACACAAGTGTTCTGTACCTTATGGAGTAATTTTGCAAATTTTGTGGTTGCGATATAATTGGATTTCACACATCAGTGAGGTATCATTAGCACTAGCTAATGCTAACTGACCATAGCCTGTCACTACAGCATTAGCATGCCAGCTCACATATCGTCATGCTAATCCCCTGTCATGCTAATAACACCAACTGGCTCCAAGGCTCCATTAATTCAAGTTTGGGGGTTTCCTGGACGTAGATTAGACCTAGTCTTGGGCTAAACCGTATTATAATCCGCTGATTAATTACATTTATCCTGAGTTAAACTTCATCTGTGAAACAAATTGCTACTTCATGGATCCTGGAATCCCTCAAGTAGCCTACAGCTGAGCATATTAACTTGTGGCCTGATGGCAAATTGTGTCATTCCTAGTGCTCTGACAAACTGCAGATTTGCAGAAATTGTTTAATCGTGTATATCTACATGTACTATAAATTAGTTTTTTGGTGAATTGTTTGTTTTCAGCAGATTTATCACACATTAAAAGGATAGTTCACCTGAAAATGACAATTATCATCATTTATTTACCTCCCCTCATGTCATTCCAAACCTTTAGGGCTTTCTTCTCTGGATCACTGTTGAAGTTCAAATGGTGGTATGTGTGCATACCGGTAGGTATTACAGTAGATAGTATGCAGACTGCAGAGCTGTACTAATAAACACTAATCATGAGTTCACTGTCAATTGCAGGATCACAGACCTTAAGGCTGTATTAAACAAGGTTTCAACTGTGTTATAATCCAGACAATGTGTGTGTGTGTGTGTGTGTGTGTGTGTGTGTGTGTGTGAGAGAGAGAGAGAGAGAGAGAGAAAGACAGACTTAGCGTTCAGATTAATGTAGATCTTACCCAAATAAATGTGATAGAGATAAATATATTGAAAGCAGTCTCATTTATTGATGTGATCTCTGAAGCACTATTGGCTTTATTTGATAAGTGTGGTAAATTTAATTTGCTGAGGTAAAATGAACACTTTGCTCAGAACGGGTGTCCTCCGTCATAAGGACATTTCTCCTATCGCTTCTGCTTGCTGCCTCCTCCTTTTTCTCGCCCCAATTCTGTCTGCTGGTTTGTGTGTGTGTGTGTTTGTGGTGTGTGTGTGGTTTGTGCTGACTCCATATTTTGTTGTGTCCCCATAGTGTTTGTCTCACCTACAAAATGCAACAAACTGTCCTATTTGTTTCTCTCCTGCTCTCTCTCTCTCTTTCTGTTTCTCTCTACTTCAGTACATTGATCTGTAGGATAACAGGTTTCTGAGGGTTTACAGTTGACTCCCTCACATTGTAGTTCAAGTCTACACCCTATAACTTCTGTATATAAACCATTGTACTCCTCCCAAAATCAGTATAAATAATTTTGCAGAAATATCTTCCTTATTTGCTGTTTTATCCAGTATCCTAACACATTAAATTAAAATATTGTGCAATTTGTTGCTGGTTCAGATTATTCTTTGAATTTCTGTTTCTTTCTAGCCAAAGTAACTTATGTGAGGCATTTACAATTAAACATAGTGAGAGGATATTTCTAACCATTAAGTGCAAAATGCTTTGGGGAATATTGTTAGAAATATAGCTCAAATGAGTGTATGGAACTAGTATTCAGACTTAAAGAATGATTGTAAGTGTTGTATTTCTTTTATACAACATTTCAATTAAATAAAGTTATTATTGAAGTTGAGCATTATAGACAATATTTTCAGTTAACTTGTCAGTAGCACACAGTAGTGGTGTTTTTTTTTAATGATTCAGGTTACTAAATGATTCAATACCTCACTCATAAAGATGCGTAACCATCTTTTATAACTCAGGTATTGAATCATTTTGTAACCCAGCTTTGGTCCTAAAACAGTGTTTTTTTTAATTAAGCCTTTGATTGAATCATTTTAGTGACAGTCACTTCCTTTTGTTCCTGAGTGAATCAGTATTTTTGAACAAATCGTTTGACTAAGTGATTCAGTGACTCACCTATAAAGAAAGTTGCTTGTTTCATTCTTGAATCTGTGTATCTTCTGAGCCAATTGTTTGACATAATTGGCCTAGCCATGTAAAGGAACCATGAAAGAACCATTGGAAAATCCCCAGCAATACCAGGACAATTGAAGTTGTATAATCCATCAAAAAATGGAAGCAAATATTGAATCAATAATATAGTAATAATCAATATTCATATTTACAAATAAAATATTTGCCCCTGCCAGCACTAAAGACTTCACGCTGATCCCCAGTGCAATTTCCTCCTTAGTCTAACAGCTGGAGATTGACCCTGCAGAATAAATGTTTTAATTCCGTAAAGATATATTGCCATTGTGTAAATTCAAAATTCCTGAAGTTGAGAGAATTTGGGGAGTGGAATGGACATGTTAGTCTCTGAGTTAGTAAATGTTTTGACTTAATTTTTTCAGGGGGGTTCCAATAGAATGCTTCCTGTCTTTCCAGTGGGATGTGTTCAGTCTGTTTAGCTGGAAATGATGGTCCTCAGTTTCGAAGCGATGGACCACCGGAATAAACAGACTGCTTTTAGAATGAAGTGGGAAAAACTGAGGGTGTGTACTGTATGTGTGAGGTCTGGATGCAAATAAAAAATACAACATTATGTGTCCTGGACTCCTCAGATCCACCCTGACACCACAACTCAACCCAACTTCCTGTTTATAAGTGTGTGTGTGTGTGTGTACGTTTTTAACTATTGCAGCTGAGTAATCAGATCTCAAAGAGACAAACACGAATGTCTGAGGAGGAAAAGTCTTCACACTCCATTTACTGTACCTCAGCGTGAGCAAGCTCCCACATAAATATAAACAGTCACACAAGTACACACATACACATGCCAGGTCATTTCTTTGTGTAGAGTGTGTCTCTGACATGGATGAGGAAACACTGTGAAATCTTTTAGTCTCTTTCCAATGAGAGCAGCTCCGACACGGTAGAGGTTAGTAGCTTCTGGGCTGGTAATGCAGAAGTCGTGAGCTGAATTCCAGGTAGGGGGAACCTCTGAACCCAAGCGATGCTGAGAGAGCCCTATCGCTGTTGTGCCCTTTAGCAAGGCACTTAACTCCAGGTTGTTCTACGGGGAATTGCTGTAGTTCACTTTGGATAGAAAATCGCTTTGTAAAAGATTCAAAACAGCTGTGAGACTGTGCCTCAACAACCTGACTTGGTGTGATAGAGCGCTGAGCAGAACAGGGTCATGCTGACCTTGACCACCATTGAGAATATGAGTTCAGGACGTCTGCTTGAATGTCATTTGACTTATAGTATATATATATTATTTTGAAATAGCAGTGAACTGTACTTTAACCTATTAGTACATAATGTGTTGCATCTACTAACTACATTAATATAATAAATAAAATATAGGCCTACATATATTACAATTTTAATATTAATTTTTAACATTTCAAGTTGTATATGTAGATTAACATAAATTTATAATGAACAAGAAAGAATTAATGAACAATGCACTACCGTTTAAATGTTTGGGGTCAGTCATTTTATTTGTTTTTAAACTAAGTCTTTCATGCTCACCAAGACTATATTTATTTTACCAAAGTTACAGTAAAATCATACTGTGAAATATTATTGAAAATGAAAATAACCATTCTCTATTTAACTATTAATTTCATTAACTATTAATGTAATTTATTTCTGTGGTCACAATGCTGATTTATCAGCAGATGTTACTACATTACTGATTTGATGCTGCTTAATATTCTCGTGGAAACAGAGTTGTATTTCAGATTTGTTTGATGAAAAGAAAGTTCAAAAGAAAATATTTTATTTCAAATTGAAATCTTTTGGAATATTATACATGTCATCTTTGATCAATTTCATGTGTCCTTAATGAAAAAAGTATTTGTTTAAAAAAAGAAGTCTTACTGACCCCAAACTTATGAAAAAGTGTGTATTTTTCACATGATAATTATTTCCCATCTGCTGGAAAAATTTGATATGTTATGCCCTAAATGAATATATGATTAACTAACTGTATTTTTCTTTTTTTTTAAGTAACTTGCATTATAGATTCTGTTGTCAGTTAATTTGTCATGTTTTAGGTTATTAAAAACTGTTTGTAAAAAAGCCACACCGGGTTTAAGACCAATTAAAAAATAGAGGTGTTTTGTTCATGAATTTATTTATTTTTTATGAATCAGTTTACTGAATGACTTGTCCATAAAGACATTTGTTTCGTTTCTCAATATAATTAAGTCAACCGATTTGTTCCGAAACACTGTGAGCCTGTGACTTGATTATTTACAGTATTAAGTTAATAAGTAAACTTTAACATAGATGAATAAATGCTGAAAAAAAAATAGTTGTTCATTGTTAGTTCATGATAACAAATTGAACCTACAGTACAGTATGTGCGTATACTATACAAGATATTTGACCGTATTTACTATAACATCCATTCCACAATTTCCCCCATAAAATCCATGCAGAAAATGTGAAAAACTGTCTGCAGATTCTGCCAGTGCCTGCTCATTGCTTAACAGTTCAGTTCTTTTATATTTGTAATGAAATGAAAAACTACTACATTGTAGCTAGTTCAACTGAACTCTCCCAACTCCAGGTTGTCAAGAAGTATTTGAGAGGGTTCTTTCAAGGTCATTTCTTTTGCCAATGAATGGACACTGCCAGACTTACTTTGCCTCATAAGACGAAGCAAGTCAAAGTTCAGCCGTTTAACACATGCCAGAATCCAGAGGTTTTGCTCAAGTTTGTGTCTTTAAGGTTTTAAAATGTGAGAAAATGGCTTCAGATCAGCAACAAGCACTCACCCTTGTGACCTCGATCAGTCTTCAGATGCTTTGCACTTCCACACTTGGGCAGGCCACAAGGTTTCAGCATCTGCTAAATGCATGAGCGTGTGTAAAATCTTTAGTGTGCGTGTCACAGACAGGCATTTTTAGGGTTGCACGGCTCTTTGTCTTTATAGTGTTTCCAAAACCAGGCCTAAACTCGCCACAGCCTCCCTCTGCCTTGTGAAAACTGACTCTTTCCTTCTCTTTTCTCTCCTGGTCTCTCATCCGCATGAGTCACTTTCTCCCCTTGCATGCTTGTGTGACTGTCTCTTCTCCTTGTTAGGCCAAAGGTGACGTTTCCCTTCTGCTTCAGGTAGTGCTCATCTTTAGCGTCTCTAAATGCACATGGAAAAAGAGGGCGCCAATACTGATGGTGTTTTAAAATACAAGATTAGATGAATGTTAAGAAGACGGCAACTTTTTCAGTGCATGTGCCATCAGGGTGAACCTTTTTTAATGATGCGGGTTGTTCGACAGGAAGTATTCCTTTGTAAATATCATATGACCTTTGAAGAGGGTCAGAGGCAGAATTGATTGATGACATCAAAAGCGACTCATTTTTCACGAGAAAAGCAAAGATGGAATAGATTTAGCCCTGGAAATCTATAAAGACAAACAACCGTGCAATTCTAAAAGCGCTGAATATGGATGTTAATGGGGCCCATGTGACGGTTTTGTGTGTACACTCTCCAAATCTTGAGATGATCTAGTAATGCTGGAGTGTTACATTTGTCCATCTGCTCTGGAACGTTCCTGGTGACTTTCTCTTTTCTCCGGTGTTTGATAATGACTGAGTGAATAATCTCAAATTTAATCAAAAGCAGCTAGAGAGAATACATTTATATCTTAGCACATCCCACACACTTATATGCGCTTATGTATCTTTTCCAATCAGAACAGGGTTAGTGGTGTAGAATTATTTCTTGCATCCATCCTCATCTCTTTAGATAATTTCTTTTGAACAAATCAGCTAATGATTCACACACTCATTTGAGTATGTATTTGTTTCAAATCTCAACTCTGTAAGATGTTTTAATTTAAAATGTATCGATACTTTGACCAATATTGACTAGCATATACAATGCACATATAATGATGCAAAATATTGATATATTATTTCTGATAATTATGAAAGAAGGATCATGGTCTCCACAAAACCTGTAAACACAGCTGCTTTCATCATTGATAATA
>JAOTRC010000034.1:17714888-17729782 GCA_027497675.1 Cyprinella lutrensis
ATGGATGTTCTTTTTTTTCAGTTTAAGCATATAGCCATTCAACATTACAGTATAAATAAAAGCTATATATTTTCACATTTAATTAATGGGCTTTAACATTTATTTTTTTAACTTTTAATTTAAATGTACTTAAAACAATCTTCACATAAAGCCATTGTAATAAATGTCACAATATATGTGCCTTTAATATATCAGGTCTCAACGTTAAGTGTTTTTTTTTCTGCTTTTTTTCCCCCCCAGTCAGGCTGGTTCAGATTTTACTTGCCCTACTAAAATGCACTAAAAGGTTATTGTTTTTGTTGGCTTTTTGTTGTCCATATAACCTTGTAAAGTGCTTCAAGATATTAACTAGTAAATATACAGAAATTGAAAGATTTCCTGAATACTTTCTGTATCCGTGCAGTCTTAACAGAATAAATTCTAAATTGAATATAGGCTACATTAATTCTTTTTAAAGCTACAAAGATATCTACATATTTAAATGCACATTGCCTGCTGTGCACAGTTGTCCTAAAGCCACCTGGTGAAGGGCTTGGTACATTGGTATACTGGTATATTGTCCTGCCTTAAATAGCTTTAGCGAGTTTCCAAGTGGATAGCTTGACTGTATTGATGTACTTTAGCCTGTAGCAGAGCAAACTGCAGTGTCCCTGGCACTGATGTGAGGTACCTTGCTGCTCAAGAGGGAAACATCAAGTGAAGTCGGAGGTGTTCTGTCAGTGTTAATAACAGATAAACTGTCTCCTTTCAGATCTGAAACGACATGTCACGCAAGCTAATTAGAGCATTTGTTTTTTTGTTATTTTTTATTTAGAGCATTATAATTTAGCCGTTTTTAATATGCAAAGTTTACTTTCATAATCATATCCACATACAATTTCTATTTATTTTATTTACTGATTAAACTGTTTTGCACTAATTAAGTCACTCTAGATTGATTTCCTTGCAGTTGCTTCAAAAGAGTGACATTAAGATTCTGCATACTTTCTCACTGAAATATTTACATTTTCAACAGAAATCAGTTTACTTTGTTTTTCCTCCAATAGATGATTTATGTCAAACTGTTTGAAAGGAAACTTTCAATTTGCAGCATTTAACATACAATATTTTGAGCGAAAAACGTATTTTTTATCTTAGTAAAGAAAGTTTGCACTTGCAGAACAATACTGTGTCTCTTCTCCAGGTGTCCTGACAAACACAACTTAAGAAATACTAGTAGCCATTGAAGTGTTAGCCAGCGATCCGATCTCCCCTTGGTTGCTACAGTAGTTTCTATGGTGATGGTCCACCTGTGCATTTAAGCCTAAGTTGGGGATACGAATACACTTTCGCACGGTGACATCTGTAAACAAGAAGTGAAATGAAACGTATGGCTGTCAGTGGCATTTCCAAGGACGCATTATACAACAGTGTTAAACCTCATAGGCCTTTTTGGTAAGAGTTAAAAGATAATTGATGAAAACTTGTTCAGAAAGAGGGAAAGAATTCATAAAATGGTTAAAAAAATGTGTTGTCATCCCTTAATTCAATCTCCTTAAAGGGAAACTCCACTTTTTTTGGAAATAGGCTCATTTAACAACTCCCCCAGAGTTAAACAGCTAGTTTTACCGTTTTCGAATCCATTCAGCCAATTTTCTGATATTTTAGTAGAATATCAGTAACCAGACAGTTTCTGGTCTCATTGACTTCCGTAGTAGGAAAAAAAAATACTATTGAAGTCAATGAGACCAGAAACTGTCTGGTTACTCATATTCTTCTAAATATCAGAAAATCAGCTAAATGGATTTGAAAATGTTGAAACTCAACTGTTTAACTCTGGGGGAGTGGTAAAATGAGCTTATTTCCCAAAAAAAGTGGAGTAGCCCTCTAACTTTTTTTTTACTTTACATTCAATCTAAACTCATATCAGACTGTTTCAGTGAAATGTTGAGCATATCATTTTTCAATAAATGAAAAAAACAAAACAATTTAGATGATCAACAGTTTGACTCTCAGGATAACTTGGATGCCTGCTGTAAAAGTAGAAAAACTTTGATACAATCTTTCAACCAAAAACGGGCCATTTGGAAAACATTGATTTGATTCAACTTCAATTTTTCAAACACATTTTGAAAAATGATGGTTGAAGTAATGAAAAACCATAAATCCTTTAATATTTTTTATAACTTTTTGTAATAATAATCAGACACAACATTCATCAAAGTGCAGACTACATCCCCCCCCCCTCCTCCCCCCAAAAAAAGTGCATTCCCAGCATTCCCTTTACACAGAAGTGAAAATTATTTATTATTTAGTCATTTTATACACAGCAAAGCACACTTTTTTTTTCCAACATCATAAACACGCTCAAGTATGCTTTGTGTAAAACACAGTGTTGAATGGAAAGAGCAGACCATCTTTATGCACCCCAGTGGTCTTGAAGTTGCTGTCTGATGTCTGTGGGGGTTCCCCTCTATTCTCTCCCTGCTGAATCCCACCTCGCGGGGACCTTTCCCCATCCTTGTAAAGGAATATGTTTCAGAATGCTTACTGTGCAAGGTTTACGGCGTTCCATTTGAGCTGTGTGAACGTCTGGAATGCTTCCAAAGAGCCTCAGATCTCCCAGCATTCCTCAGGAGAGCTGAAAGCAAGCTGCGGCCAAACACATGAGCCTTTCACATGAGCTCGGTGATCAGTACCACACTACAGCTGCCGTTCACTCCTCCCTTTGGCCTGCTAAGTCTCGCTTCTCTCTCTGTCCCTCTCTCGTTTTCTCTCCCCCCCCCCCCTCCTTTCAGGGCTCACACATTCTCTGTAAAGCTCGGAGTGAGTTTGTCTGCGGTGCGTATCGCGAGCAGTGTAATCACCGGGGCCTCTGCTGTCCAGATGTTCAGAGTATCCATGCTGAATTCGATGCCGAGCTTTTCTGTGGTTCTTTAGCGGGATGATTGGCTGGGAGACAGCAATCGCCGACATTCTAGAACAATGACATTCTCAAAATGGTTTCAAGATTCTGCTGGACCAAAAGCATCATGGAATCTTTTCACCATCAACCTTTAAACTTTTGAATGGTCGATAAACTTTGTTAATTTTGTATGCGTGCCTGCGCCTAGCTCCAGAACTCAAAATGGATTCGAATCAGGACAGTGATGAGGGTAATAAAATAAAATTGCCGGTTAACAACGATTCTAATCAAACACGTTACTGAACACAATACATACACACTGATGCAAAAGCATGGCATAATAAACCACAAAGTATCACAAGTATTGCATATTTTTGTTAACTTTGGTTTGGAACAGCCACAAACTCAACTAAGCCAACTTAAATAACAATAAATGACTGTCTGTAAGGTTGTTAATTCATTGGTGATAGGAAAAGGAGGGGTGTACTCACTGTATAATAAAGAAAATGAGATATCCAATTTCATAGTTCACCAAAAAATTTTGATTATGTCATAATTTGCACACCCTTGTGTCATTCAAAACATGTATGGGTATTTTATATCTTGCGCAACGTAAAATAAAATATTCTAAAACCAAGCCGTTTTGGTGACCATTGGCTTCTATTGTATGGACAAAAACGAGATAAAAAAAAAATTACTTTCTTATATACCCTTGGGTCCCACTTTATATTTAGTGGCTTTAAGTATATACTTACATTGAAATTAATAATTTGATACAATGGACTTATTGTGTACATACTGTACATGTTTTTACATTGTACTTATATTTTAAAAATGCCAGCATGTAATTACAGCTTACGTTATGTAATTACATTTGTAATTACACAGTTGACCCTCCCTTCACACCTTAACCTACCCTTAAACCGACCCATACCACCACACCTGTCCCTAACCTTACCCGTATCACACCTCAATAGCAGCAAACGTGTTTTACAATACAACAGGAACACAATAATACGTTGTACTTATTTTTCAATGTAATTACATAGTACGTAAAGCCACTTAATATAAAGTGGGACCCAATTATGTTCCACAGAAGAAAGTCAGAGTTTTGGAACAACATTAGGGTGAGTAAATGATTGCTGAATTTTGGGTGGAGTGTCTCCTAAGGCAACATGGTTAATAATAGTGCTTACCACTGTCTAAACGTAATTAATTTTTCAGTTTTGTAATTTTCCATAATGTGACTCTTTGTGTTTGGGAGACAGTACGATTTTGGATTTCAACACTATTCACGAAGTTCAACATTTCAGCAATTTATTTACTGAACTGTAGACATTTGGGTGGGACGGCTTTAATATGTAAAACAAAACCGGGTTCCATATGGGTTCACTTTGAGAGTGACATTTTTATGTTGAGGAGAGATTAAATATTTAATCCACACAAAAAGGTTTCACACTCACCAAACCAAAATGGATTTAGATAACAAACTCAGAACCATGATCATTACCAATTGCATTACTAAATACAGATGATTTGCACCTAAAGACAAACTACTGGACATTCTCCTTAACATACTGAAAAAAATCAACACATCATAAATCTTTAACTAGAGCATTTCATCTAGCATTTCTTTAATTTGATTTAAAAGTTTAACCTCTTGTTACATAATTGCCGTAACAAAAACATTTGAAAAGCATCCTAAAACATCTAATAATAGATAATCACAAACACAGATTAAAAGGAATGAAAAACGTGTGTATCCACTGGAGCATTTAACTTTTTACAAATATATTACTTTTTTAGCAGAATACACACAAATGCAATTTACAAATTATATCTGCCTTTCCCTATACTGTAAATTATCTGTGCGTGTGTGTGAGAGAGAGAGAGACTGAGCGAGTGAGCAAAATTAGGTTTTGAGATGCCAGACATAACTCGTAAATATTTACAATGCGCAAATTTCCCAAAGGATCATATAAACGCATCGCAATTTGGAGGATTTTGTTTAACTGTGGAAAGTTTTCATAGTGTATACTAATGCACAGAAATGTAAACGATATCTTTCTAAAACTATTAGGTCTAAAAATGTGAATTAAACTTTAAAAATGGTTAGAGCAAGATGCACAGACAGTGCTAAAAGAAATTGTGATTCTGGTCAGGTCATTTGGGTTTCATACTATATTTAAATAGTTGTTAGCGCATCTGCTGACTGTCATTTAGTAGACTAAATCTGTCTAAAAGTATTCAGCCTGGCTCAGACTTCTGAACCATTTGAAATTATGTTTATTCTATCTATGACAGACAAATCAGTGTGAGTCTTCTGAGTAGTCTATGGATGTTCTAGTAAGATCTGAGGAAGAGTGTGTGGTTACTTGTTGCTCTCTATTGGGATGCCACGTGGGCAATTCTAAGACAAGTCGCATCTCGCAGACAGGCTGGGTTTGTGGAAGAGCCGTGTGTGTTTGTATGTACTGTATGTGTACGCTCATAAACACGCTTGCCGAGAGCTATGATATTTCTTTATGTAGTCCAAGTGACATGGGTGGAATGTTACATTCTCTCTTTCTCTCTGTGTTGTTAACACAGCTGTGTGAAATAGGCTGGAACTGAGGCGTAATGCGGACAGCTGCTCTTTTCCTACAGTCCTAATGAGAACACACACATGCACTTGGACTCACACACACACACACACCCATTGAGATTGATTTCCAGCAGCATCCATAATTGTAATTCGTTGTAATTGTGCAGAAATCTTCATGAGATGAAAGAAATCCAATAGTTAATCAATAATTCATTTATGTAATAATGGTCTTTGGTTATTAAATAAAAACTTAATACAGTAATGATACAGTGTGTTACTTCTAGAGTGGCCTAGTTCAATCAATCAGCAAACACACACACTAGCAGACGAACAGATGAACATGCTGGATTTGATTTAGAAACCACAGCATGAATACAGAGGAAAGGAATCTGAATCTCTCTTTCTTTTTCTCTCTCTCTCTCTAGCCATTATTGGCTCTGTTCAAAATGAAAGAAAAAAATAAAGACAAATAAACACAAATAATTCACATTGGCAGTCTCGGCAACGGGATGCTAATTATTCAAAGTAACCTGAATTGGTTCCGTAAACTCGAGTCTAAATGAACAGTGATCTATAGTTTTCTGTGGTGAAATACCCATATCACTTTATCCTAATAAGAAATACCCATATTTCATAAAGGAAAGTTTGAGTCACTTATAATAAAGTGAACCTGGTGTGAACCTTCTCTCTCTCTCTCTTTCTGTGGCATGAAAAAAACCCCTGCCAGTACACACCGTTCAAATTTTGGGGGTCGGTGTAATGTTTTTGAAAGTGTCACTTATGCTTTACACTGTATTATTTGATCAAAAATACAGTCAAACAGAAATAATGTGAAATATTGTAACAATTTAAAGTTGTTTTCCTTTTTAATATATTTTAAAATGTAATTTCTTCTTGTGATGGCAAAATGTTCAGTATAGACGTTTTCTTGTATTTTTTTTATAATTTTTTTTAGCAATTTAATGAATACTTGCTTAATAAAAATAACATGAATTCCTTCAAAAAATGAAAAACAGTGCTGGTTCAAAACTTTTGAACTGTAGTGCATCGATGCATGTTTTATTTTTTTGTGTGGGTTTGTTTTTGTTAACCTGTGTTATCCTGTTTTTTTAACTTTCACTTTATTCTACTTGGGGTGTGTGTGTGTGTGTGTTGGTTTGTGCGCTCATACTGTGACCTTGGGATCAGTAGAAGAAACCTTTCATCTTGCATCTCACAACGATCATGCTGATCGCACATGGCAGACATTTTTGCTTTAGTAATTTGAAGATTCTCAGGATTTGTCTTTCCTGTTCTCCAGCACATCAATGCGAGAAAATCATTGTTATCTTTTAGATTTCATAGTCTGCGCACACTGCGCTCCAAATATGCACAGGGCAATTCAAAAAGGCATAAAACACTCTCTCACTGAGACGAAACGGTTATTTTCCCACTGAGAGGATTTTTGGTCCACTGTGTGTAAGGTGATTCCCTAATGCATAGCCAGTGGTGTGTGTGTGTGTGTGTATAATTCCTGACAGGAAATTGTTCTCTGTGGAAATGAAACCACTCTAACGCTGCTCTCAGTGAGGAATGTGAGGCTTATGGAAGACTTCCTCCCCAGTCTTTCTCACTTTGCACCCCATCGTGGATATGTGCCGTGTGTCTTTGTGAGGAAACTGTCCTCATTAGGGTAGCAGAGACATGTTGGACATTCTCATTGTCCATGGAGTGTGTGCTGTCTATACATTTATATGTGCAAGCTGTCATCCGCAATATATTAAGGTTTACCAGCTGTTTGTGTGAGAGACCCCTCCGGTCGATTTAGTGTTGTGATAACACCCTGTGGAGTGCAGTGAAGTTTATGGGCCATGTTGAAGAAAAACACTTCTTTATTACAGCCTCTGAAGATTGACAGGTGATATGATATGCCTGTGTGTGTGTTAAGATAATTGTTCAAAGAAGTGAAACTGTGCAATTTTTTTGAGCACGTGTTTGCATTGGCCAGTTGAAATGACTCCCCTGAGATCATTACATCCTATGTGACTGAAATCCACTCATATGTGGTGTGGTGAAGAGGGAAAGGTCTCAATTTAGTGGTGTTTTTTCTGAGGAGTGAGCGATTTAATGAAAGGACTCATTCTTAAACATTTCTATATGTTGGTTTATCCTCTTTATGCACAGTGCCGTGAGGAGATATCTAATCATACTTTAATGAAAGTCAGATTTTTACCTTCACATTTAACTATACTGTGTCTAAGTGTTTAAATGTAAAATTAATCTAAAATTTTAAATATACTCTGCTGTTCATAAATTTGGGAACAGTAAGATTTTTTTTTCCTTTTATTCCACTATTCCATTTAAATTGATCAAAAGTGACAATAATTCACTATTTCAAATAAATGCTAGGCCTATTCTTTTTAACTTTATGTTCATCAAAATACACTAAATGTCAAGCAGCGCAACTGTTTTCAATGTTAATAATAAAAAAAATATTGAACAGTAAATCAGCATTATTTCTGATAATATGACTGAAAAGTAATGGCTGCTGAAAATTTAGCTTTATCACAGGAATAAATGAAGATATTGAAATTGAAAAACACTATTTTAATAATGATATTTCACAATATTTTGATCAAATAGATGCGTCATGGGTGAGCTTAGGAGAGACGTTGTTTTTGTTTAGTTTTTTTTAAATAGAAATGGGTCTCTTGGAACTGACCAATGAAATCAAGAGATAAAGATAACTTAAGGCTCAAATCAGAAGCCAGATATATAGTTTTTTTTGACATTTGAATGCAATCTGAGTACAGACCAATCTTCAACTGCATTCACACTTAAGTCCCTCATTCATCTTTAGCAGTGTCTACAATTAAAATGTCATACTTGACAAATGAGATGTCTCTTCGGTAGGACAAATGACTGCAGTTCTTGCCAAATAGGACTTAGTTAATTGTATATCATTGGCTGTAATTTCAGCTGGGAGTGTAATTTGATTAGTTTGTTTCAGTTAAATGGAGATTTAAGTCAAGATGACCTGCAAAAAAAAATTTACTTTTGAAAGTCTTGAAAATGATGTAAAGAAATTAGGCCATGTTTTCCTTGGAAATGTAATTGAGCAGAGTACAAGTATGCTTCAGTAGGTCTACTTGAGAGAACTAAATTCTTTAAAATAAAACTAAACTAGTAATGAAGTACAATTATTCAAGTCCTTCACACTCCTGCTTGTTCACATAATCTTTCCGAATGTTTGTGCTGACTATATTGTTTGTGTTTGTTTTATTTTTAGCCTTTTTTTTTTCTTTTTTGCTAGTCAGCAAATTGGACTTCCTGGGTAGTGGCCCACACAAACTCCCACACACCAGCTCTGTTCCAAAATCTTGTGTGCTGCCTCCCTGTCTACTGTTTCTAGGGCAGAATACTAACTGAAATGGAACCAAATAAGTGACCTATTTGGAGATTTACTAATAAACCAAAATCAAATTGAGTAAAATAGTACGTTTTAATGAGATCAAACTATTTGTATTGATACTTTTTGGTATTGAGTGAATCCTAAGTGTGCAGTATACCTATTCCATTTCTTTCTGCAATTTTGGATTCATATTTTTAACAGAACTCTTTGCCAAATGGAGTTCTCTAAGAAGTCTGGCTATCTTTTGCACCAGGTTTCATGTCTGACGCGACCCCGTGATGGCTTGAAACTCTGCCTACGCATACAGCTCGCTGGGTTTTGGAGCGGAGCCATACGCACATACTTATTATGCATGAACAGCTTAAAATCCTGCGTTTACAAGGGCTAATGGTAATTCATAACACTAAACCAAAACCTAACCCCAGCCCTCTTGCTGCTGGCTCAGCCCTACTTGAAACAGAGCCTGCAACCTTCGCGTTAGCAGTCCAGACCCTTCACCGTGAAGCCACCGTGACCCAGGGGTCTAACAGCTGTTTGCTTTCTGCTAAAGTAACAATGGTGTCATAAAGTCCGCATCCTGATTTTTGTTTTACTAGTGGTCACGGAGACAGTTAACATCTTTGTTCCTTCAGAAACCATTGAAACGGGGGGTAAGGATGTTGCCAAATGAGCGAGAGCACAAACATTAAAGAAAACATCTTGCAGGGTTAGGCAAGTTTTCTTTGGCTGTAGTGGTCAGCACTTGCTGAGAGCGGTAAGCCCCCACATACTGGCTGGACAGGCTCTTTCTCGCTCTCTATTTCTCTCCCGCTTTCCTTCTCTTTTTCTGTCAGCTCTTCTCTTCATGATCCCAGTGTTTTGCCCATCCAAACACATAAAGTCCCTACACAAACAGAAGTTGTGGCAGAGCAGGGCTGCATTTCTGGAGATGAATAAGAGTTGTGTGCGTACACGTCTGTCCGTGTGCGCTCTCGCGGTGAACCCTGACAGATTAATGTTGTTTTCCCGCAGTAAATAGCGACGATGACCTTAGGCTTTGTGTTTGATGAGGATGGAAATAGATGGGTCCAAATATTTGATTTTATAATATTATTAAAGGCATAATATCACAAGGGAAATATTTATATCGGATTTAAAATTTGTCCAATAAAATATGTCAGTCCTCACTAATTCAGTAAGATGTGAGCGAATTCTTCTCATTTCATGTCATTAGGATGCTTCATCTACGTCCGCAGCAGACCGGATGGAGGGCGATTAAATCACTGTCCCGCCACAGAGCTTTACAATGCCTTCAGCATCTTGTGCGTGTGTGTGTGTATTACATGTGTTCGCAATAACTCTGTGGCAAAGCAAACAGTCTAAAGCCACTCATGCTCCGTGAAATCTCACCCCCATTTCTCAGGCATGCACTGGCCACCTCGGGCTCAGTGAGGACCCTTAGGGGCCTCTGACTAAGACACATACACTACTACACACACTCTCAGCACTTTGATCCGCTAGTCAACATTATAAATGTGGAGGGGCGCCAATGGCCGGCGGCTTAGAGCCGGAATGGATCTGTCCGGATTCCAGTTCCTCTGAGCTGAATTGCGTTGGCAGGAAAGCGAATGAATGCGAGAAGGAATACAGTGAGCCGAGGTGATTCTTCCTTTATGAAGTGAATATGGCCAAGTGTTTTGTGCAATACACCCATCCATCCGTCTGCCTGTCCGTCCATGCGTCCTTCCTTCCTTCCTTTCATCCTCTGCCATCATGGTTATGCATTGTAACTCTTCAGGCCTACCACCGTTGTTGAAATCAAAATTTAGTTCATCCATGTTGATTCATAACAGTGATGATAATGTGCTGTGTAATATCTCTTTATGCTCATTTAGACATCAGAGGGTGAGAGAATGGGGGCTGCTTGCTTTGTTAACGTATACGCCTGAAGGCAGACGCTCTTTCTGCAGCTACGCTAAACACTAAAGCCTTTTAAACGTTACTGAACCCAGAATCCCGGCGGGAGAGGAAGAAATTATCATATTAAAACGAGCTGCATTTTTCATGGACTATACCAATGAATGTATAGTAATGTCGCTTCACCCAGGGCCGTAGTCATCATTTCAAAAGTGAGGAGGACACAGATGTCATGTAATACTACTATTTTTCTAATCCCGTGCCTAAATGAAATGTTTTTTTTTCTTATTTAGTTTCTTAAGAAATCAAATACACTGTGGAAAAACATTTTATAATATAACCTATTATTTGTATTCTAAAGTATTTTCACTTAATTTTCCTAATAACAATTTTATGATTGATTTATGTTCTACAAACACTTGTGCGTTAAGTCATCATGGATTTTATACAATGTAAAAACATATAATTCACAGAATAAGGTAGAAAATATATTTTTCAGTTCTTACAATTCATATACTTTGTTATGAAAATACCCCGAGAGATGGATTGTAAAATGCACAACCATCAATTTGTCATAATAGTGAGTTTGTCTTCATGTTACATCAGTCAACACATTTCTGCTTTTTATTCAGCTACAGCGATAGCTGGATGTCTTTGTAAATATAAGGGATTTCCTGTAACATTATATATATATATATTTTTTTTACTTCTATCAGTCTGTTTGGGACTTTCTGCAAGAGAGCTCCGGATTTGAGTATTGATGAAACTTATGGTTTTGAAGCTCCTTTATGCTTACATTACTTCATTATGGATATGAATAAATTGTCAGGTCATGCATAAAATAGTTTAAATCTAGATTTATTCACATTGGCCCATGAAACCTCTACGTGAACACACTAGCCCGGAAAAAAAGGTGTGGGTTATGAATTTGTTTTGTTAAATCTGACATGTCCTCTGCTACTCCCATAGCTTCACTATTTGTGTTGTTCATTGAGAATTGTGAGTGTGTGTATACATATTTATTTTGCCCTTTTTTGTCAGGTGTCATTAATTGAATCAATTCAATTCATTCTCAGTTCTGTTCTGAAAAGCACCCAACCTTGACTCCCTCTTCTAGCTTATTCCAGGCAATGTTTAAAACATTGTATTGCTAGCACTTCAAGTGTTACTGCGGCCTCTAAGGTGAATTGCTCGGTGCATTCCTCATTTGTAAGTTCCTTTGGATAAAAGCAGCTGCTAAATGAATAAATGTACATTGTAAACTGCCACTGAATTCATGAACTATATGCATTGCATATTTATTAGTACACAAATTAAAATGTTTGTATTAAATGTTAAATTAAATCAGTTGAAAAAAAAATATAGAATATATGAAGATGAATATGTAAAAATTCAATTTTACTCACATTTTCTTGTTTTGTATTAATGATTTGCATGTCAGTTTTAGTCTTCATAGTGGTAACCCACTTTGTTGCTATTAATTTATATATATATATACAGCAAAATTTCCAGTGTTAAATTAACACTCCTGGTGTAAGGAGTGTTAATTTAACACTGGGAATTTTATATATGATTTTTGTTTATCTATTGTTTATCTATAATAACCTTTCCAGTAGCTCTTGTTCATTATAAGCTTGCTGCATATCAGGCATAATGGCTATAATAAATGCAATAAATATCAATGATTTTAACAATATTTTAAACTATTTTAACAATAAATAGGTCAAATGAGTCGGTGAGAACTTGAGTCAGACTCGGTCTTCTGTTGTGCGCCTATTTTAAATTGCAATGCAGTTTTGCATCCTGTCATCCCGATTGTAGTTCCAATTCAACATCCTGTGGCTTGAGGTAAATTCCTGGCAAATTCCAAGTCATGAGTTGAAAGGGAGCCAATTATTCAGCTCTGGATGTTAGCCAACCCTGCTATGTGTGTATAGACAGTTAATTAAACATCCTATACATTTTTATGCAAATATACAATCTCTGCATCCATCAATCTGTACATCCAGCAACGAATCAGGGGACATACGGTATGTTTTTTTTTGTTTTTTTTTTTCCTCATTGAGCTTCAGAATGTTTTATCTCGGAGCATTCAGACTAATCTTTGATCAGATCAGAGCTGAGCTTAATTGAATCATTTATGAACACACAGCTGGGGAAACAGATCTAAATGGCTGGCCTCAGAGCAGTGAGTGGAGAGAGATTCTCATCTTCAGGTTAAACCTCCTGCCAACAGGGTTCAGATTAGTCAGAGATCTCTATCTCTCCCCCCTTAAACCTATCAGCTTTACACCTTCCCAAGTGGCTGGCCTCGTCATGTGTGTGCGAGCGCGCAGGTGTGGAACACAATCTGATTGTAAACAGAAGCATAAGCCTCTTTATTAAAAATACATGGGAAATGTGAAGAAAGGCTGTATGGTGCTGTAGCCTTCATCAACGCCCTGGGAAGAGAAAGATTGAGAGGGAGGTGAGAGAGATGGAAAGTGACAGAAGACAGAAAATAACACACACACACTTGCATGCATAGACAATTGAAAAAGGAAGAGGAAGAAGAGAGGGAGAGCGAAAATATGGCACGCAAAAGGAAGGAAGATGGATAAAAAAAATCAGACACTCACACACACGCATACACCCCCCATATCTTAGTTTCACATCAGGCCAAGAGGAGATGGAGAAATTGAATTGGATAGGCCTTGAGTGACTCCATCAGTAATTACCATTCAGCCAGGCCAAAACACGGGCACACACACACACATACAGATTGTTTTTTTTGTTTTTTGTTAACATTCCAGTTCAGTGTTTTTCCCTACAGGTGGTTTTGATCAGTAGAAAGGCAAAGATGGATCAAACTGATAAAGCAAAGCCGACTCTATGTGCATTTATTGAGACAGGGTAAGAAAATAATAATCGAGAGAAACAGAGAAGAAGAAAAAAAACCTTGTTTTTACTCTTGTAGCCCATTTTCTGTCTTCCGAGTCTCCTCAAACAGCCAGGATTGGGCAAAATGTGCCAACTTAAAGTAAACTGGCCTCAAACCACTGGAAGTAGAATTGAAAATACAGGAAGTGTAGTTTACCTGATTACAATTCAGATAAATTAAACAGGTAATGCTAGTGAAAAAGAAAAGGTGTCTTGTCTGTCATCATTATTCCAAATTTGTTTTAACCTTCACATTTTCAGTTGTAAATGACACTAATTGTTATTATATTCATTTTAAATAAATTTCAATTGCAATTCTGCATCTTGTTTGCTACGTAAATTCGTATTAAGAAATCCCTGTCCACTCTCCACTGTACTATAATGACAATAAATATAAATAAAGATGAGAGGGAGAAAACGAGTCCTGGTCCAATCAGAGTCAAACTTTGGACCCTGACTGTGTCAGGTCTGTAGATCTCATTGGCATATGATGAAGAGTTCATGTATGAGAAGTGAGGACCTGTAATGAAGAGCTGATGTAAAACAGAGTGTTCGTGATTAAGGGCTCATATTATGAGAGGGCCCGTAATGAAGAGTTGCATATGTGAGAGGCCCTTCAAAAAGCATTTCTTTACAAGAGCAACCTTGATGAAGAGTTCATGTGATGATTATTTATGTCCTCTACATTCACAGTGAACATAAGCGTCAGATTCCTTTGCTTTTTATTGAAAACTATGAAGTTGTTTGAGGATTGCAGTTTTTTTTCATGTATTAATATGTTTACCATTATAGTTAGTTCCCGTCCTTGAATTTGATTCTCCAAACATTATTCTAGCACTGCGACTTTTCACTGTTTGTATCATTCCACTTGACTGTGTTTGTTCCCAACACACTATTTGCTTATTAGTGGTGGGATTTTTGCAGTGACTCTTTTTCTGCAGGTTAGTATGTGACCTGTGACAAAAACAATGATTCATTCAAAGAAATAGGCAGCTGTCTTTATTAATTGAATTAATTTATGAATTATTGAATTATTTAATTTCTCAATCTGATTTATTTGGGAATTAAACAAAATGAGTGTATTTATGAGTGAGTCACTGAATCATTCACTCTGCTGATTCCTTGAAAAGATCTGATTCAGTATCTGCATGAAGTTGATAAAAGAGAATAGTAGGCTAACATAGATTGACTCAAAGCTAACAAAAAGAAGACAACTTAAT
>JAOTRC010000034.1:17736018-17750158 GCA_027497675.1 Cyprinella lutrensis
ACTGGAAGCCATGTTAATCTTGGACTACATTGGCCACCGTAGGAGTTAAAACAAAATCGGAATTGAGAGGAACAGAAGCTAATGTTCACTGGATGGTCATATATCTTTTCACCGCTAGATGGGGGTAAAAATCACACAGTGTGTCTTTAAAGTTAAAAAAAAATTATCTGGGGTAGCTGTCCTGAAATTGTAGTCTCCTTAAAAGGCTAAAAGTCTTGAGAGAGAGGGAGAAGAAAATACTTACCGACATAAGTAGCTTGGCATATTGTTTTATAATTTCTTTTAAAAATAAGCAGTGAAGCAGGGAAACTTTTACCCACCAAATCAGGAAGCCATTTTGTTGTTTGACAACCATTTAACAGAAAAATTTGTCTCAGAGTGCTGTGTACAAGAAAAACAGTTCCTTCTGGTTCTCGATTCTGACTTTTTCCAACCATGCGATATACAACCAGGATCACCATGGGTCGTTTCACCGTTTGTAACACTCCGCTTGTAGCATTTCTCAGAGAGTGTGTCATGGCAGATGAGCAAACAACCATACTTTTACAAATACTACTGTTGTTGTCACAGAATGTAGTTTTAAAAGTTTTTTTAGGCAAGAATGAAGTTATTTTGACCCTAAATATGTGACTTATATATAAACATAGCCTTTATTTGACATTTTGTGCATAGATGTTTTCAGCGATGTGAGCTCTAGACTGTCAGTGACTGTTCATCACCTGCATACCATCCCAACAGTTAAGAGTGGAGTGGTGGCAGCATCATGCTGTGGGGGTGTTTTTAAGCAGCAGGGACTAATCAGGGTTGAAGGAAAGCTCAACGCAGTAAAATATAGAGAGAGCTCTGGTCTGGACTGGAGCACTCAGAACCTCAGACAGGGCAGGGCACAAAGCTAAGACAATGCAAAAGTGGCTTATGGATGTCCCTCCATACAGAACAGTATTCACAAATGAACGAATTAAAGTTATCAAACAGTCTGCACGACATCAATTATAGATTAAATAAAGACTAATCCTTATTAAAGCTACAAAAGTTCTTTAGTCAAGAGCCGTGAGTAATTTTATCTGTTCCCTTTGTTCTTTGATTAACTTTACTGACGGAAAGCTTTATTGGCTGCTGTCCCTTTAAGACCAGCAACTGCTGACATAGATGTGGATCTCACACATATTTCATTTTTTCACAACTCTTCAGGTTCATTTAAGATGTTATTTAACTCATTTAAGACTGCTCTTATGGTATAAGGATACTTCACAAAACTGACATTTTGGCATAATTGTGTTTTGCTTGTTCAAACATGAAAGAGAACTGTATTCTGGGATGTTGTCTGTGCACAGAAAAAGAAACAGATGCTTCCTTATCAAAGCAATGAATGATGGAGAGTTAACTTAAATTATTACAAGCACATTTAGCTAAGAAAACACAAAACCTGCCTTAGAGTGGTTGACCTCAAAGGACAGTGACAGTGAGAATGACACTGCAGCAACAATCTCACCGCTAACAATCTAACCATCAATAACCGTCAACTGGCAAAGACATCGAGCACAGGGTATTTGTGAGGATTTTCTTTCTTATTTTTTTTTCCTTTAAGAGTTTAACTTGTAATCCCTGGCCCTGACTCCTAACCTGAAAACCCTGACCAGACCAGCTAACTACAGATAACAGTTACAGAATGAAATGTAACAAAGTATCAAGTATCCACTCAAAGTATCAACAAACCATTAAATGTAACATTGTCATTAATAATTTTCATCTCAACACTTTTCTCTCATTCATAATATTGTTGTTCTGTGTTAGGCACATCCATAGTGTATATTGTATTAAGTGAAGAATAGGGTAGATCATTATTGTAACACTGTTACACTTTAAGTTTTTTGCTCATTTATTCAGAAAATGTTTACCCTGAAACTAATTTGCCTCAAATATTTTATATATTAGCAGACATCATCCATCTCAAATAAATGTATGTATTAATTGAATTGGATATAACTAAAACAATGGCTAATGTTAGTCACTAATCTGTTTAATCAATAACTTGAATCAAAAACTTGAATTGTTGTATATATCTTTAATGTTTTTTTTTTTCAGTCTTATTATTATACCAAAATGTGCTTCTTTTGAAGGGGAGATTACTGTGCTGTAAGCTAGGAAATTACTGCTCTCCTCTACAAACCGCATCTGAAACTGAATAATTAGTGATTTACACAATATAAAACACAAGCATAATTTAGTATTTTCACTTCACTACTCCTGAGGATAGGGCACTCGCGGGTAAGCTTATCCAATTTAAATCCACTTATTAGTGCTGCAGACACACACGCACACACACACTCACACACATACACACATTAGACTCCATTATTCAGGCTGAGTGCCTGGACAAAAAGATCAATCAGATTCAATGGATCAACATGATGAACCTCATCACTCCATACTTTCATCTCTCTGTCTCTCTCCTCCTTTTATCCTCCAACTCTGCATTTTCTCATGCTGTTCATCTTTAGTTTGTTCTCTCTTAATGCTCTTTATTGTCTACATCCTACTCAATTCTTTCTAGCCATCTCACCTTCTAGCTTGACCTTTTCTCTTGTGTTTTGATGGCGGCACCGAATATGTCTGGCCATGTGGGCACATTGATAGAACAGACACACACACACAGACTGATCCAATCTTTGTTCACGATTACTCCTGAAGAGACTTTTGTTGCGTCGGATAAACTAATCCAGATTGAATCACAAAAGAGTGTGTATTATGAGTCCAGAACTTCCAGTGGATAATTGTGTGTGTGTGAATGTGTGTAATGGTGTGATTCTTTACCACTACCCTTGCCCTTTCTCAGCATGAGTGTTTCAATATGGCTGGCCATCAGTGGTGTGTGTGTGTGTGTGTGTGTGTGAGAGAGAGAGAGAGAGAGAGAGAGAGAGAGAGAGAGAGAATGTGTGTTTGTGTGTATAATTGGGGTAATTTCTTTATTACACTAATAAATCACTCAGTAAACTGCATGTCCAAAATGTCACTGTTTAGTGTCTGTCTGTCCAGCCCCCCCTCTCTCTCTCTTTCACTCTGTCTTTCTTCACTCCTCCTTTCTTCACTCCTCCTCTCTCCACCTGTGAACAGCACTGACATCTATTCCTCAAATACTACACTTAAAGCTAGTGATTCTCAAACAGGGGTATGTGTACCAGCAGGGGAATTTGGAAAGATATTTCTTTTTCTTTCTTAAACATACAACAAAAACTTCCTTTTTATTTCAAGGTCAGTAAAGTAAGTAATATTTGTTGTAACTTTTGATTGATACAAATTATGTGGGTGACACCCCTAGCTAAGTAAATGTGCATAATTTTCAGTTAAATATTGTAGCTGTCTCTAAATCACTTATAAATGCACTTTTTAGATAAAGATTAGCAATAATGGGCGAAAACACATTAACATAACTCACTTATTATTGACTGTATCTTATACGGCACGTACAGTAACAGGTGTTTTGGCACTGACCTGATAAAGAGTTCATCTAACCATATTCCATCTGTATGTCATTTCATACTTGTTGAGCTTTGATAGTAATTACATTCTGCCAAATAAATACTGCAAATGTCTTTGCTAAACATGCATATGTGTCTTATTTATAAATAAACTTACTTTTTTTCTCTGAGAAAGTTTTGAACAGCTAAAAGACAAACAAGCTTAGGTGTCTCATTAAAGAGAAAAGCCACTTAACAAGTCTATTTTTCACTGACAATAATTGTTTTTAGTTTAAAAGTTTGGTGTCTCATCATTATAAGTTTAACAAATTACTAATGATGATGGTAAATGAAATTAAGCATAATATGAGTTAGAAAGGAAAAAAAATGGATTGATTTTATGAAAGTGTACTGAAAGGGCCTGGAAAAGAGGGTTTAATCATTAGTAAGCCTTGGATAAACGATGAATAGTTTTGCAAATCTTATGTGTCTCTTCTTGTTCTTGATCCAAGATTAGAGGTCAAAGATAAATTCACTTTCTTGGGCAGCTGCTCTTGAGGTTATCATCTACATCAGCTCCTTCACTAAGATAAAGTTTGTGAGATTAACTCGTGAAGGAGGAGATAAACTGGAGTGTCTGTATTTGGCCACTTTCTGCTATATCTTGGAACTGATTTATCTGATTTACAGCTCAAAATAACTCATTGTTGAACATACTTTGCTGTCACCTGTAGTGTGCTGGATGTTTGGGGAATTATACTCTGAAATCTTCCTGCAATCGAGACATTTCAAATCGAAAAATATCTAAAAAGAACGCAAAGGTTTTTTTTCTCTTCATAACGTCTGTGTAGGAATGGCGGTGCAAAGAGAAAACAAGACAGAACAAGACAAAGACCGTTTGCACATGTGCGACTGAATGGCAACAAGAACTGTGTGACCAAACTGAATTTCATGTTGTATTCTGCCTGCAAGAAAAAGAACATTCCTAAGATACTCTCTGTCTCTCTCTTTCAAGCAGTGTCTATTTTATGAGGTGAGACCTCATAGATGGGGTGAGCAGGCAAATGCCAAATCAGAAGAAGAGAGAATGGAGGGGGGGACTCCTTCATTTATATTCAAGGAGGAAGAGAGAAGCAGATAATTCTAGGCAGACATCCTTGGCAAAGGAAACAAAAAAGAGAGCATCATATCTTGATGTCTTCTCTCCTGTTATAGAGGGTGAAACAATCATCTGATGGAGACTTTTAGTTTTTTTTAACTGTCTGCATGTGGAGCTGTTCTGTGCCTCAGCAACTGAACTTTGTTGCCGTAGATGTTCCACTGAACTTTTCGCATTCAGCGCTGCAAAAAAAGTTTTTAGAAGATCAGAACAATTCTGCAAATGAAACAAAGTACACTGATGATATGTGTATATTGTTATTATTATATTTTATATCCATATTAATATTACAAATATTGCATGCAATATTTTGTTTTTAAAAATGTTCACTAGAGAAAAGCAAAAATTTTGATATACAAGTACTCTTATGCACACCAAGGCTGCATTTGGTTGATCGAAAACACAGTAAAAACTGTAATATTGTGAAATATGATCACAATTTGAAATAAGTCGTTTCTTTTTGAATGTATTTTTAAATGCAATTTATTCCTCTAATGGCAAAGTTGGATTCCCAGCATCATCACCCCAGCCTTCAGTGTCACATGATCCTTCAGAAATCATTCTAATATGATGATTTGGTAATCAATACATATTTCCTATTAATATCGTCAATGTTGAAAACATTTGTGCTGCTTTTGTGGAAGCCATGATACCTTTTTTCAGGATTTTTCGATGAATAGAAAGGCTCAAAAGAACAGTTTTTATTTGAAATTGAAATTTTTAACATAAATTAATGTGTCTTTTCTCAATACAATGTATTCATTTACCTAAAAAAATAAAAAATAACATCGTAGTTAGCCAAAATTTTGAAGGATAGTGTATGTATATCATTCTTTTACAATATGTTGTATTTTATATAGTACTTTTATGTAACATGAATATTTGTGTAATGTTTTATGTATTTTAAGTAAAATAATAATAGGCTATTTTATAAAATTATTTTATGTAACAATATTTTACTATTTTTGCACTTCATGACTTATTCTTCTAGTCGATTATTTTTTTATGCATTTGCAAAGAAATGTGAGACTAGAATGTGCTCTCATAAATGCATTCACGCAAGTTTGGTGCTTTACATTACACTGAGTTTCAATAATGTCCCATTGCTCATGTGACTAGTGATGTGATTGCTCAGCTCACCCTCTCTGTAAAAATCACTAAAAATCAAACACTCATCACTGAGGGAAAAAAAGCTGTGTGTGTTGTGGTGATAATAGCTCAAATAATAAGTGTTTTGCTTGTGATTTGAGTCTATCTTGTTGTCAGGAAGTGCTGATTAAAAGCCCTATTACATTCATTTAGCCATTACCTCACTCTGACCCTGCAGATCAACACACACACACAGCTAAACAGTTTGCTAAATATTTCATGGTGAACACTACACGGGACATTTAATTGACCTAATTGGTCCTTTCCCTTCATGTTTAAAAATTGTCAGCCATGAGACAAATGACAAGGCCTCTCTCTTTCTTTCGTTACACTCTCAGCTCTCTCTTTTTTACAATCTACCTCCATTTCGCTCCTCTTTTAATAATTCTGGCATACTCTTATTTTTGCTCAAACAACTGAGAGCACACACACACAAACTCACACACAAACTCAGACTCTCTCACACATGTTCGTAATGAGGTGCACTGGTGCTTATCCACTGAGTGAAAGGTGTTACTCTCCATATTTTCCTCTCATTTGATGTTGAGAAAGTCATTTCACACCTGAGAAAGTTCGCTGACAGGAACTCATATACATGCATGTGTGAATTATACATAGCACTCAAAAAAATGATGTAGAGTTACAAGAGTCAGTCTGCTACCAAATACATTAGACTCTTAAAATATAAGAGTACAATGCATAAAGTTCCAAGCATTATAAGGAAGGGCCTTATACATTCAACCTAACCCATAACCTAAAGCAATAAAGGAACTAAAGGAACTTTTAGCAACATTTGCGCATCCCCTAATGTTGTTCAATATCTGTTGGGTCACATTCTATTCACTGTAACTAAAAGATCAGTTCTCTTTGAAAATATTTAAAGTGGATGGATGAGAACTGGACAGTTTAGTTTCTAAAAATCACAGAAGCAACATAAAAATATCATTAAATTAGTCCATAAGACTTACACAGTGCATTATGTTTCAAGTCTTATAGTAGCTTTGTGTGATAAACTGAAATTATAATGTTAATCCGCCATTCCCACTGAACCTGAATCATTGATTCAAGTGTGTTCACGTTGAGAACTCAATCCGTTTGATTGGGGACTGAATCCTTTAGACCTGTTTTGTGAACTGGAATCAACTGATTCATTGAAAAGATTTGACCCAAAATACAATTTGTTCATGAATCAAACATCTGTCGTGACCAAAAGACTGTACAGTATGACTTCAAAAGTCTTTGAATATAGCACATATGGATCACATTTATAATACTTTTATGGTGCACTTTGTCATGCATTCACTTTCTTTATATTGGAAAGATTGGCCAAGATATTCTTCAAAAAATCTTAAAAATGTGGTGTGATTTATCCCAAAGCCAAACTTATCTCTGCCCATAACCCAAGCACTGTTCTGAATCCAACTAAAAACCTAATCTTCATTCATTTTTGACTGTCTTCAGGGTAATAAAGTAGACCCTGTAGATCACTCAGACCATCCAGCTACTTAAAACACAAGGACAAAGTGGCTAATGAGCCTTTATTTACCATGTTCTCAAGTTGTAGACACGAGAGACCTACGAGCAGTTTTTACAAACTTTTAAAAAGCGTTTCAAAGAGCACTTGTTTAGGGCATTTCCACAGGCAAGTTAATTATGTTCTCGCCAAGTATTGCAGTTTTATTATTTTTATTTCCATTTTATTGTATTTTTCGTATTTTATTATGTAATCTGTTATTTTACAAGTACTGATGTTTTTTTTCTTGTATCGTCCTCATGTATGAATCCAAATTTTTAATGTACATATAATTTCTGTAAAGCAAAGTTTTAGCAAAGCAAAATAAATTAAATTGGTCATACTTGCTAACTAACACTCGTTAAACTCAAATAACCTGTAAACACCTGTCAACACTTACATACCGTTGGATGTAAATGTTTAGCAGCACTATGTACAGCCAGATAGAAAATATTATTAGGGAATGATTAAGCAGAGCAGCGTTACTACAGTAATATTTCCATTTATTCAGACCCCCCCCCCCCCTTCCTCTCCAACCTCTGTAGCTCTTTATTGTCTCTCTTGTTGATGCAGCCATATTAAGCCTGATCCTCATCCAGCATCATAATCACATTTCTCTCTCTCCATTACACACATACAATCAAACAGAAGCACACAGATGCATTTCACACACTCACACCATTCCTCATCTGGAAGATGTCATTAAACCCTCTCTTACTCCAGATTGATCACTGATGAGGCTGGAACATAAAAAGATGAAAGAGAATTTGTTTGGGAGGCCTGAATATCACACACACACACTCCTCCACTCGCACATGCTCAGATATTTCCAATGGCGCTGGCTCTTTGTTTACCCAAGATGGCCCTATTGTCTGGCTGTCTGAGGTCCTCTGGTAATTTACTATTTCCACCTGTTTGTTTTGACAGATTTCCTGCAGTCAGACAAATCGATTCATTCTCTTGCCATTTTCTTGTTAGTAATTGTCTCCATTGATTCACAATAGACATCTTTAAACTGCCTCTCTGGTTTAAACAAGCTTACTTGGCTAAGTATTAATATCTGATAATTAACACAATTGCCAAATGGCCTAGACCAAAGAGCTGTGTAATAACATCAGATAAAATTGTAGACCTGCACAAGGTGTGAATAGGCTACAGGACAATAGGCAAGCAGCTTGGTGAGAAGGCAACAACAGTTGGCGCAATCATTAGAAAATGGAAGAAATTCAAGATAACGGTCAATCTCCTTCTGTCTGGGGCTCCATGAAAGATCTAACCTCGTAGGCCATCAATGATCATAAGGAAGGTGAGGGATCAGCCCAGAAGTATACGCCAGGATCTGGCCAATGACCTGAAGAGAGCTGGGACCACAGTCTCAAAGAAAACCATTACTAACACACTGTGCCGTCAAGGATTAAAATCCTGCAGCGCATGCAAGGTCCCCCTGCTCAAGCCAGCGCATGTCCAGGCCAGTCTGAAGTTTGCCAATGACCATATATGATCCAGAGGAGGAATGGGAGAAGGTCATATGGTCTGATGAGACAAAAATAGAGCTTTTTGGTCTAAACTCCACTTACTGTGTTTGGAGGAAGTTGAATACAACCCCAAGAACACCATCCCAACTGTGAAGCATGGAGGTGGAAACATGGATGGATGGTCCTGGTCCAGGGAGGATGGATGCGGCCATGCAAGATCTATTGCAAGATCTTGGCCAACAACCTTCTTCCTTCAGTAAGAGCATTGAAGATGAGTCGTGGCTGGGCCTTACCAGCATGACAACAGCCCGAAACACACAGCCAGGGCAACTAAGGAGGGGCAACTAAACTCAAGGTCCTGGAGTGGCATAGCCAGTCTCCAAACCTGAACCCAATAGAAAATCTTTGAAGGGAGCTGAAAGTCTGTATTGCCCAGCGACAGCCCCGAAACCTGAAGGATCTGGAGAAGGTCTGTATGGAGGAGTGGGCCAAAATCCCTACTATAGTGTGTGCAAACCTGGTCAAGAACTACAGAAAACGTATGAACACTGTAATTGCTAATAAAGGTTTCTGTACCAAATACAGAAAAGGTCGGTCACTCTTTAGAATACGGTTCCTTCGTTAATGAATAACTACACAAGAACTAATGAGTAACACAATATTAACAAACTAGTAACTATTATTAACTAACAAGAAACTCTGAATTAACAAACTAGTAAGTAATAGCGCGCAGACGAAAGTGGTAGTTCACTATTAAGTAATCAATAACTACTATTTTTTTTATTTTTTTTCCCAGAGAACTATACTGAAAAAGTTTATTAACAATCTAGTAACTACTATTAACTAAAAGAAATTCTTATTAATGAATTAGTAAGTAATGGCTCACAGATGAAAGTGTTACTACTGTAGAAACTTCTGTGGGATACTGTAGATACTGTACGCAATTGTGAAAAAAAGACAGAAATGAGACTTTATCTCACAATTCTGATTTTTTTTCTCAGAATTGTGGGATATAAACTTGCAATTGTGAGTTATCAGGCCAATTCTAATTCTATTTTTCTAAAAAAAAAAAAAAAAAAAAAAATTCCCCCCTCAGAATAGTTTATATCTCACAATTGTGACTTTACAACACACAATTTAGACTTTATATCATGCATTTCTGACTTTATAACACACAATTGTGACTTTATATCTCGGAACACGCAATTGCGACCTTATTTCAGAATTGTGAGGGAAAAAAAGTAAGAATTGTGAGATAAAAAGTCGCAATTACCTTTTTTATTTTTCATTCTGAGGTGGAAGCAAACTTCCATAGTTCCATACATGACCTGAAGTAAAACAAGTTAATTTTTTTTTTTTAAGAAATGAACCTGCTTTCATTTGATGCCAAAAAAATCCTCGTCTCGAGAGGAACAGAAATGCATCATTTTTAGACGGTGCGATGATGAAAAGCATGAGGAGTAGAGTTCCTTGAATCCTGTAATGCAGATATCCCATTATGCCATATGAAACTGGATATTAATGGCTATGCTTAACTAGATAGAATTCTGGAGGTTTAACTGGAGAGCTTGTCATCAGCTAGCCAGCAGCTGCACACTGCACTATTAGCAGTATGAATATACAATAACTGTGCTTGCAGATCAAATGCTTCTGACAGGATCTGAATTGTGGAGGTTTTAAGTTTCTTTGCAGGCAGATATGTCAGCTGTTTTGGAAATGGAGAGTCTATGGGTCTAAAAACTAAAGCAACGATAAAAGCTTCTTCTGACATTGAGTGTGAGAATATCCAGTGTGAAGAGACAGGGCATAATACTGACTCACACAGGCCAATTTGATTCACTTTTCTATTTCAGTCCACACACACAATCTTTCTCTAACCTCATGCGTGAGTCATGTGGACGACATGTGGCCTTTATAATCATATTTCAAGTGTGTTTGTGTGCTTGTGTTTTATGTATACGTGTGCTTCTGCGTTCTTTGTATATGTGTGTGTTGGCCTCTGCTGATGGTTCAGACAAAAGCCACTTTAATTTTGTTCCATCAGATCAGGCTGGCATCCCATAGAATCAGTAACCAGGGCAACCTGGTATTCCAGTGCCCCAGGGAGAGAAGACTGTGTGTGAGAGAGTGCTTGTGTGTGTGTGTTGACCAAATGTTTTTAAGCCATCTTCCAAAAATGGAACACAAGAGCGCAGGAGGCAACATTTGTGTTTTTGCTGCAAGGAGATGCTGAGTAAATCTGAAATGATCTTAGTTGTGTTAATTCCAAGTGACCTGTGTGTGTGTGTGTGTGTGGTGTGTGTGTGTGTGTGTCAAAAAGTGGGTCAGTAGTCAGTTAAAGAGGAAGCGGGTCAGGAGCATATATGTCAGCCCTGGATGAGATTATTGAAGAAATCTGTTGGACAACTGTAAGCCTTTTACACAGAGAGCTGGAACATGAGGAACTTTGGGTAAATTTGAGTTGATCCATAATTCATTTGTTAATGTTGCATTTACCGGGGAAAAAAGAAGCGTTTTTATTATTTTTTTTTTACTTTGATGTGAATTAATATTCATATCTCACCTCTCCGCTGCCACCAATGGGATGAAAACACATAAAAGAGTTCAGTTTGGTTCACTTTTTCAGAGGGAAACATCCTTTCATGAGGCCTGTTTCATCTGCCTCTAGTGTGCTGTGTGCATGACACATGAATTTAAAAAAAATGTGATGACTTCATAGTTGAATATTTTTCCATATTTGCTTGTGATTCGCACTGAGTCATTTAATGACATGATTAAAAAAATGCATTAAATTCTCTATAACCGCTCCTTCATTCGTTCTCTCAAGCACTGAATTTAAAATTTAAAACAAGATCACACATTCTCTGAACATGGAACATGAGACTCTATGCATTCATAATTAATTGAATTGTTTTTGCCAGGCCTTGAGTGGTTCGACAGGAACAGTCGCTGTATTAGTTTAGACAGGCCGAAAGCATAAACGCATCAAACGTAATTGCATTATTTGTATTGTGTTCAATGGCCAGAGTGAAGTACTGAAGATGAGCTGATCACTTGCCAGCGGGTGTGGGAAAAAATGCTCTGCCTACTACTTGTTCGCTTATTTGCGGTATTAATCATTCATCTCATCGGGAGAGATATTATCAGCCGCAGAGTTGTAATACTGCGTTGCTGCTGTGTGTTTGTCAGCCTCTGGCCAGTAAAAAAGCAATATCAAAGCGTCTGTGAATTAAAGTGCATTTATCATTGCTTATAATTTTACTGTGGGTGAATGGAACGGCGAGAGAGAGAGATGAGCTAAGAGACATAAGAGATACACAAAGGTGCTCTGCTTACCTGGGGGGAACATGGAGGCAGATGTGTTTATGTGGTGATGAATGTTATGTGAGCCTGTTTTTATTTGCCTTCATCAGTGCACTAGTTTGTGTGTGACATACTTTCCTCTATGAGTTCCTGTAATGACTCGCAGACTTTATTCCATCGCATAGAGCACGGCTATAAAAATCAATGTGCACTTATTCAGAATAAATTAATCTTTCCCTCTGAGTCTGAGAGATGATTTTTGGCAAATGCCAGCCATAACCACAGTTCTGGGCCCCGTTCCTCCTCTCCCGGTGCAGAACAGGAGTGACAGTGAACGAGGGAGTGCGGTGGTCTGGCAATACTCATTTATCTTCATTATATGCTCAGAATCATTGAGATACAGAGAGAGAGAACAGAGCCTGACTCTACAGTAGCCACACGGCATGTGTGTTTGTGTGATGGATATTGGGTGCCTGAAACAGAGGCATATCTGGGTTACATAAAGACCTTGATTAGGCTGAATGTGCTTTTAGGCCTACAGCACAGGGAGTGTGTGTGTATATGTGTGTGTGTGTTCAAGGGCTTTGATTAGCTGATTACAGTGTTTTTATAGTTACCCACTATGCCTACCATTATAACTTCCTGTAGCTCTAACACATGCACCTCTGTACATGTGTGTTCATGCTTAACTTGTTCTTGCTGACACTCCTAAGTCAATCAGCCATCTGCTTTACTCCCTTCTCATATAACAAATTCATATTTCTCTACAGTGCAAATGGTGCTCCTGGTTGCCATGATTTTGCAAACACCGGCAATAAATGGAGCGTAGTGGGAGTCTTTGTGTGTTTCTAAGTGTATATGCAACCCGATCTCACGACCAAGTCAAACGAATTCGACGAATGATTAAAAAGTGGCTAATTCGTAACAATTCATACAACCTCACTCGTATGGATTAGTACGATTTTGTTAAATCGTAGATATTTTACGAATTGGCCAATTCGTATGAATTCGTACGAATGACCTACCCCTTACCCCGCTCCTAAACCTACTCATCACGTGGGTTTAGACAAATCATACGAATTCGTACGAGTGAGGTCGTACAAATTAGTACGAATTAGACACTTTTTAATCATTCGTCGAATTCGTACGAATTGGTCGTGAGATAGTGTTGGTATATCTGTATGTCTTTGCACAACACAATGATATAAAGCCGCAACTCAAAGGAAATGCTCCCCATCACAAGAAGGCTCTCGAAGTGCTGTAAAGTTAGTTTTTCTTGCCACTGTCTATAGAGTCAGAAATCTAAAAATATATCAACACCAGGATTAGTTTTATCAGTAAGTAGCAAACCATCGTATACTGACATTTATTAACCCTCTACCGCATGGTATTGCCATATGGCAAGATACTGGGTGTTTCTCAAAACCAAGAATGCAAAGAACGGACTTGTGTTCTTGGGGAGAATGCTCTTGCTATTTGTTCTTGTATGAATGAACTCATAAGGTGACGAGCACACAGAACGCTGCTGACAAGTTTGAGAGGATCTGTTCTTGCTGGTCTTGCGCAATAGCCTAATACCCCCACACAGACACCATCTGGAGTGCCCAAACATAACAAATTATTGACGATAATAGTCTTGTCTGTGGGGAAAAACGAGTCTGTGAGCAAACTGGCCGGTTGGCTCGCTAGCTAACTAAACACCCACTGGTGCTTATGGAGATTCTCACTTCCGAAAAAGTTTGAGCACATTTTTGATTCGCCATTAAATTTCGTTAAAATGCTAATATTTGAAATCTACACAGTTGATTTCTCGCATCAAATGTTCTCAGAAGTGACTTTAGTGATGAAATAGTGTACATAACTGTAGAAAAACGAATACTGTATTGATCTGCCATTTGAATGCCAAATTAAATGCTGGGATATTTCTGCCATCAAGTTCACACAAGTTACCAAATGATGCATCCTCAGTAAAATGAGCGTTTTAAGAACACATCTGGGATTTTTAACCGTTCTTGCCTAAATGCAAATTTGTGTATTGGGACAGTACTTTGGCCTTAAAAGATGACATTTCACAAGAAAACAA
>JAOTRC010000034.1:17760994-17782334 GCA_027497675.1 Cyprinella lutrensis
TAGCCTAATTGTATCTTATACAATTCCTATCTTATTTTAATTAATGTTTAATCAACCAATTGCCTTGATTAAATAATTAAGACGTAAATGTACAAGACGATAGAAAAGAAACATGCCGGCACGTGAACTGGACTAAACCGAAATTCACCGTAAACGTTGTTAGGCTATTTGCCTCACAACATAAATGTATAGAAAGCGTGATGTCTGATTTTAAAACAGATCATTTTAAAACGAAAAACATGATCTCTGCATGCTTATGTAATAATCCATATGAATTGTGCATTTCTCTCTGCGTTAGGCTACTGTGAAGATCGCGAGTCAGGATCATCAACTTCATATCTTGAAGACGACACATTGACACATAAAAACCTTGTTTAATAATAACCAATTCAAATGTCTCCTTGCTATATTTGACATAATCATTACCTTTACCGGTTCTTTGCAGCTTTTAGATACTTTGGAGCGTCACCCTTGTTACATGAACGCACCATGCATCAGCACCAAAAACGTGATTTTTTTATTATTATTATTATTTTTAATCTAAAATAAAAAAAATCATGATACGAACCTAATTTTGGTATATTGTTACAGCCTTAGTAGGATAAGAAAGCAGGAGTTTAGTCGTTTGTTAGTTTTATTTAAAAAATAAATAAAATAAAATAAATAAAAAAGGCTATCTGAACATCTTTGCCAAGCGCAAACCAGTACAGAATTAATCAATAAATTATCGGGGAGGGTCATGCTTTTTTCACAATCGTTTTGGAGGGTCATAGAAAAATTAATTACTGAAGGGAGTCTCTTCGAGTCTTTTTTGACTTTCCCAATTTTTTTCCCAGACATGAAAAAAGCCTAATGATGTGTCATTAGTTGTCCATTGAAATAATCAATACAAAAAATGAAAAACCGTTTAAATGGAAAGTGTGTGAAGGGATAATGATAATACTAACACTATTGTACAATTATTCTTTTATTCTTTTATATCTTTATGGTGGGATTAAATGGGTTAATCAACAGTTTAAACATTCCCCGAAGTCATTTTGCAATTTTATGGTTTTAAATTTTAAATAAACTTTAAATCATTCAACCGCAGCCGCTCTGGCGCTCCCCTGTTTTGCCTGCCAAAATGGCGGAGTTTAGATTGCGTGACGTCAGCTGCAGGAGCTCTATTCCTTTATATCCGCAGGACTCGCGTAGCTTGTGGCACTGGTATACGTCTAGCAATCGCGCCCTGCTTCTACTACAGTCATGTTAAAATGTATTCACTCCCCCATAAAAGACCCATCAGCTTAACGACAAGATCCATATTTCCGCTTTATGTGGAATATACGTCATTAATATACACCTTTGTTATTGTAAGAGGTTAGCGACCCCTGGTGGCGAAACAATCTTGCATATTGTACCTTTGATATTCAGATGCACACACATGAGGACCATAGGTGTTTGATGAATTGTTTTTGCAATAAGTGTTTTTTTTTTTTTTTTTGGTCAGAGAATAAACCAATAACCTTAAATGTAAGATATTTTCCTGTAGACATTATGGTTTCCACCAAAATATTAAGTAGCACAACATTGATAATAATAAAAAATGTTTTTAGATGATTTATGAAGGATCATGTGACACTGAAATCATGGCTGCTGAAAATTCAACTATGTCATCACAGGAATACGTTTAAAAATTCATTAAGAAAATATTTTAAATTGCAATATTTCAAAATGTAAAAATTTGTAATGTCTCTCTGATCAAATAAATGGCTTGGTGAACATTAGAGAGACTTCTTTCAAAAAAACGTAAAAGAAAACATACTGAACACAATTTTTTTTAACGGTATAAATTTGTGATCAGACATACTGCTGCAGATAGATACATATCCATGAAGCCTAAACCCTGAAAAAAAACAACGGTAACATCATTGCGACATCACTCCCTTCCTCTAGAGAAGAGCTACAACCATCCCTCACTTTAATGCCTCTTCTTTCTCTCTCTGCTGATAAAGATGAGATCCTAACTAAGCTGTAAGCTCTTTAGCAGAAGTGCTTTACGCCACATTAAGACGTTGAATCTTCAACCGTCGCTTAGCTACTACTTTACCTCCTGCAGACTCTCTGACACATACGCTCGTACGCCATGTGTGATCACATGCTATGTTGACATGTCACAGCAGATCAGTATTTCTCAGAGGCTCACACGCTAAACACATCAAAGTACTTCCAAAGTGACTGCGTTTCCCAGATGCCAAAAAGGGAATACAAGAAGGTAAACCTCCCCTCCCCTTTCTCCAGATGTGCACAGGAGTGCAATGTGCTAAATCAGTAAAAAAAAAGAGGACTATTTTCTCAATTTGCCCCCACCCCAGACCACCTAAAACCACCACACAACCTATGCCAAATAGCAGAACTTTATACAAGGCTTCCAGCACAAATGCTTAGGAATCCATTTTGGGAGTTGTTTTGGGATTAAAAGGCATCTTAGGCTACATCAACACTAATCCAGATATATTTAAAAACCCTTTTTTTTCCTCTTCGTTTTCACCTTCCGTCCGCTCTGAGACTACGTCAATACTAATTAGCATACATTTGAGAATGGTGTCTTCGTTTCAAAATGCTCTCCATCGACACTAACGATTTAAAACTTCGGAAGATGCTTTTCATCTTACTGAGCATTCGTAAAGTGAGGCGCTAACAGACTTTTTGGGGATTTTTGGAAAGAGATTGGGGCTCGGACTCGGACTTCACATTCACTACTGCACGGACTCAGGCTTCACGTTCACCACTGCGCGGACTCGGCCTTCACGTTCACCACTGTGCGGACTCTGGCTTCAAGTTCACTACTGCGCCAAAATGACATCATGACTTTTGCGTAAACTTACACGCCAATTTCGAGTCAAGTGGCGTGTTATCTCGACGCATTTTGAGCTATCTGCGTGTATCCGCGTGTATGTCTACGCCATTATCGTCAGCGTCATTCCGCGTGTCTGTACACGCTGTCAAATGTCCGAGAAAAACAAAGCAAAATGTACATCTACATCTGGGGAGCTATCTTTTTCTTTCCTAAGATGGTAAGGGAACAGTCATAAATGCCTTTAACCCCAGTGACCGGTAGGTTTAGGGACAGGGTTGAGGTAAGTAAGTAATATATTTATATATACAGTAATAACGTTAAGTCAATGGCGTTCATAAACACGCTGAAAAGCGATTATGCATGTTTATCGCCAAAAATGGAAATACGAATTTGGCGTGTCATACACGCTACTTTCATGAGATCAGTCTGACATGAAGATTCATTGAATTCTCTTCGAATTTGTGCTTCACTGAGAAAATAACATTATAAAGTAGGGATGCAAACGGTTAATAGATTATCGATTAATTGTCGACAAGAATTTACTCGATAAAATGAAATTAATTGTCAGCTAATTGTGCATAGATATTAAATACCAGCTATACAGCGTGCTAATCTCGAAAATCCAGCTGTATTCTAACAATAACTTAGCTCATATCTGTCAACACTCCCGTTTTTCCGAGTTTCTCACGTTTTTTTAGCCCTATTTCCTGGACCCCTCCCAGTTTGTTATTTTTCGTGTATAAAAATTCTAACTGTTTGTCACACTTTCATACATGGTGTGTTCACTTCGTATAGACAGCAAAAGGGGTGTTCGAGATGCACGGCACATACAATACAATACTGCCGATAGTTAATAGGGAGTGCGCAGCTCTTAAAGGGGCCACATCTTATTTCCACTCGTTACAAGTTGTACATTTGACTTGCCCTTCCCCTTCAGCCTATATTATAAGTGCTCCTGCTAATGTTTCAAGTTATTTATATACGTAGTTTACCAGATTATCACATGTAGGCTTAATATAGTGTAGCCTACCCATATAGATTTTTATTTAAAATTGATTTTATGTTGCTTAATGTTTCACATGCAACAGGTGAGCCAGTGCACAATTATTTTTTAAATATTTTAATTTTCTGTGCATAATTTATTTTGTTTAACTACATAAATGCCATTATTCTGTGACGTATCTACACTATTACAACATGCATTTTTATTCAGTATAGGCAATATTTAGCTTTTTTATGTTAAATTGATACCGTGAGAAATTTACATTCTCCGGAAAATGGGCGCTTATCAGTTAATCGTTAATCGATCGATAAGGTCGATCAACTAATGATTAATGAATTGATCAATAATTTGCATTCCTATTATAAAGGTTTGGAACAACATGAAGTTGAGAAAAAAATGTTACAGAATTTTAATTATTTAGAATTTATTTTTAATTATATAGAATTTAAACTATTTCTTTAAATCAAAATCAAACTTTTTACAACCAGAGAAGGTGCCAAACCATGGGCATCAGCATGCCTGACAATCCAAAAACCCTTCATGTGATATATGCCAGTCATGAAGTTTCTGCTGTGCAAAAGCACATGTAAGGCTATTTTGATGGCTGGAGCCTGGGGACTTAATCAAGACTGACCGATCATAGAAGTAGTTATGATGTTCTCTGTAAAATCCAATGTTCTTTCCTCATGGGGACGAGGATGTAATCCTGAATCTAATTAGGGTTCAGGGAGTGCATAAAATACCTATGACTGGCTTATTGAATAAGCCTGCACATGTGCTTGAACATCGGGAGCATTCCTGAACAACAGGTAATAAATGTTTTCCATCAGCTTAGGAAGTGCAGGAAAGGGAGCGAGAGAACAAAGTACCGTAGAAGTGCCTCCACAGCACACCTCATAACCAAATGAAGATCCCCATTATTTTCGCACCAATAATGCTGCAATACGCAAGGAACAAAGAGGATAACATCTCACAAGCAGGCACTCACACTCAGGGTTGTTACTCGGGCAGTTAATCAGCATTCTCGCACACCCTGGTATTAAAGCTCATGGGGGGAGTAATTATCTGCTGCTTTGTTTTAATTGGCTTCAGAGAACGATACAGCAGCAGAAGCAGCGCAAGCCTAAGTGTTAAAACTCTCCGATCATCATTTAATCAGCCCGAACACGGAGCCAAGAGCCCACAGCATGACTCTTGGAAGAGTTACACACACATTCTCTCGGCATATGCAAGTTTTGGGGATCACATCAAAGTAAGCGAACGCAGTCTGGACTACCCCAGCCTGACAGAACACTAGTTTTTTCTTTTTTTCTTCTTCTTCTTCTTTTTTTTGCCAGAATCCCGACTAGGATGTTTGAAGTTTAGGAATTGGTCCAGGACCAACGAATCACACAGCAAGATATTTTCTTGTCCGTGTCACCTCCGTGACTCAAACTGGCTGGCGAGAGTCTTAAATGAATCACATCCCTAGCTCTTTTAATATTTTACCGAAATCTGTCACTTTAATTAAACACCCCTCGTGAGTGATTACTCAAAAGAATTGGCCTCTGTCTTGTTCTCTGTCACCATGGCAACTCCAGTATGTCAAGCTGCCAGTCACATTTCAAACCGTCATTTCAAGCTCTAATAAGAGTTTGATATTCCAGAGACTCGTGCAGTCCCTTTCACTCTCGCTCTCTCTCATCTCGTCCTTTTGGTTTGTACCGTTCGGGCGAATCAACTCATTAACAGAAATTGGACAATTTATCTCAGTGGCCTGAATTAAGAGCTAAACATCTCAGTGGCATCTGTTGGCTTCCAAAACCTTGTGCTTTGGAATGATATACTCATGAATATGCAGAAACTCCAATTAATTATTAAATGGTTGATGCCATATTGGGTCCCACTCAGGCACGCAAATGAGTGTATTAATATTAATGGAATATGCATTCACCTAGAACTGAGTGAACAGAAATACTCCTGATGAAAGCGAGTTAGCGTTCACACGCGCACCTGTATACATTATTTGCCAGGATGGCCAGTTATCAAGGTCTAATGAGATCTTCCCCACTCACACAGGCAAACAGACCGGGGGAAAAAGAGGTCTGTGTGTGTGCGAGATGTCCCAGTGTCCCTCTAGAGAAAACTATCAGACTTCGCAAAAGTGTGTCAACTATTCTTACCTCCTCATCATTGCTGGAGGCACAGTATAACATTCCTGCAACACTTTCCTAATAATGGGGGAGAAACGTTTCAGTGCTGTCAGATATTTCCAGAGTTTGTCCAGTTCCAGAGAAAAACCCATAGTAAGTTCAGATTTTGAATTTAATGGTCGTCACAATGTGATTTTTTTTTTCTTCTTCGTGGTTGCTCATATATCACTTAATTAAATATTTTTGCATAGATCAAGGTATTGAGAGAGCTGGCACAGTATTGTACAGGTTAGACAGCTTTTTAGGGAGCTTACACAGCATGGGGAATAGCATGACAGCGGGTCTTTTGTAACAGTCTCCTTGTCCTTCTGTCTTTTTCTTGGCTTGTTTGTCTTGTGCGCATTTTGTATTTTTGGACTAGCTGGTTTGAAGTCAATTGAAGCAAACAGTGGCTGTGAGGGAGCAGACAGAAGCCTGACACACTCTGCTGACAACCCAGTGAGCAATATCAAAGCAAACTGCTCCCAGATCAGTAAGAGCGGCCCTTATGAGTTCACTTCAGCCCTGACAGGTTCACATAAAAGAGAACATGGTTTAATGTTCTGATGATTTCACTGGGTGGCACTGGCAACGCATTAAGGAAGTAAAACTCAAATAAAATATTCACATGACTTCACAAGGATAATCACCTGGGCACATAGTCACACACCTACAGTGTGAGATGTTATATAATGTGTTTCATCATGTTTACATGATGGCTATACTCAACAAATCACTAAACATATGAAGATTCATTTTTTTGAGTGGTAATACTTTACAATAAGGTTCATTAACATTTGTTAATTAATTTTTTAACTAACTTACTAACCATGAGCAATACATTTGTTACTCTATTTGTTAATCTTTGTTAACGTTAGTTAATAAAAATACAGCTGTTCATGTTTTTTCACAGTGCATTAACTAATGTTAACAAATTTGTAATAAAGTTTTAGTAAATTTTGAAATTACCATTAACAGAGATTAATAAATGGTGTTTAAGTGCAGTTCATTGTTAGTTAGTGCTAACTAATGTAGTTAACTAATGTCATACTGAACCTTATTTTAAATAAGTTTATATTTTAGAACCTACCTTTAAAATTACGTGGATATTCAATACATTCTCATCCCAGGGCGTCATATAGGTGATGCTTTTGAAGTTGCGTCTAAATCCGAAGCACATGGCATCCTTTCACAACAATATAAAAAGCTTTGGTTATGGGTGGGTTTAGGTCTGGGGTAGTGTTCGGGTTGGACCACTAGGAGGCGCCTTCTGGCCCATGTATATCTGCGTTTCGTACTGACGCTAAAGGGTGACATGTGCATCGATTGTAGACGCAATTTCAAAAACCTTGGGATGAGACCAGGCTTTTATAATCCTACCTATTATCTTAAAGATTCTACTAAGAAAGCATATACCAATAACATTGTACTAGGGATGTCATGATATAGATTTTCACTACTCGATTATTGTGGCCAAAAGATTTCACAATAACAATATTACTAGGGCATCATTTGAAAAACATAATGTAATAAGTCAAATTCATCTTTAACCCTGTTTATTCAAATCACACTAAAAATACAATTGTAGGGAAGTGAAAAAGAGTTTGTACACAATTGTACAAAAACAACTTAATGCTAATCTGCACTTCCTGCAGAGTGGTGTCTAACCAAAATTCCCAAAACTCCCACACTGGTGAGCTAACTTTTTCACTTTCATCTGTTATCTCCACCAATTGCTGGCAGCAACATTAGCTACACACTAGTTACACTATTTTTTTCTGTTTTGTGATGGGTGGCAACAAGCGTTAAGCTGCAATATCACCGCCTACTATTTTGGAATGCCAACCAGATAACTGGTGCTAGATTTATTTATGAAATTATTGTATGCAACAGTAATATTAATAAAAAAGTCCTCTTAGGGGATTTTCCCTGGCCATGTACATACTGTCACAGAAGTGACAACCTTATTTAAAAATCAGAGTGATTTTTGTTTGTGTGTGTGTGTATAGAACACAGTTCACTACCAAAATTGATGTTTGCTATCTTCTATTTTTGAACTACGTAATATTACAGCAACCAAAGAAATATGTTCGACAATTTTAACCGAACCACTATCAACAGAGGCGTTGTCAACGTGTTTTGTATTTGCTGTTTAGCAGAGCATTCTCTTGTAGTGTTGCCATGTCCACATATTAAAAGCATCTTTGGGTTAGTTATTTGGGTTTAGTGATTGGATTTTGTTACCTGAATTTTTGGAGTTAAGCAGTTCTAACTCCCACAAATTACTACAGTATGTGCGTACAGAACAGGATTTGGCACTAAAAGGTGAAATGACAACCGATTTTTGCTGCAGTTTGTATATGGCCACTAAAAGCGATAACTGTAATGAACTGTGTATAAAATGAAATATCTGACCACTGAATATGGAATTAACCCATCGGATTCGATCATTACAGAGAGCCATCCAATAATGTAAAACTATCACACCGCCGCCATTCACAGAAAGCCAGTGAGTCTGTTAACACTACAGCGTGTTTAGGAATGTCCGTACATGTGTTGGTCCTCTCTGCTTCTGATTAGGAGATGATTTTTCAGAAGCGCTCTGTTCATAAACACCTCTCTGGGCTCAGACTCTGATTAGCTCAGTTGGTGACGTGCTAAAACTGAGCAATTGCAGGCTGAACTGAAGCAGGTGTTTCAAAAGGCTTTGAATTCTTTATCTCTCTCAGTGGGATATGATGTTTTTGAGCCATCTGCTTGCAGGAGACTGTGGTTCTCATTACCTACCGTGGCCTTTCATGTGAATATATTACTTTAATGGCTGTCTGTGTAAAGTTGCTGTGTCACACATAATCTACTTTTTATTTTAGCTCATTTTGAGAAAATTAAGACAGGAAATAATTAGGGGGGGGAGAGGGGAAATGGAAACACTACATTCTGAAAACCAGATTCGAACAAATGCTGCTTGAATGAGGCCCACAGCTTTAAAACATGGGAGGTTCCTGTTACACTTTATTTTGATTGTCCCTTTTGAACATCCTGTTGACTAAGTACTATAGCCATGTTTCCACCACAATTATCAGGAACTATTTGACCCAGGAACTTTTTTCATAGGACCTTTTTTTTTTGCCCCAGACCACTTGCTTACTGCGTTTACACCGCGGACTAAAGTACCAGTCCGGGGTGGGAAGATTATGTAGTAACATTGAACTGCGTGCAACTCCTCCTCCCAGTCTGCTCGTTTGTTTTGAGTACCACCCCGGGTACCACCCCAAAGTTCCTAGTTCCTGGGTAAAGTTCCTGCGGCAGAAACGCGGCTTAAGTCAACTAACTCTCATTTGAGGATTAGTTGGCCGTCTGCTTAATATCTTTTAACTCTTTATTGTGATGCTCCACATCAGATATTCTGCTGAAAATAAGTAACTTTGCAACTATGTCAACTTATTCTAACCCTAACCATACCAGTACTAATACTCTACTAACACTCTAATGAGAGTAAGTAGAAATGTAGGTGCGACATTACTTATTGTCAACGAAATGTGTTAAAGGAACCATCAAAATAAAGTGAAACCATGATATGCTGAAGGATGTACTACAAAAACCTTAGTTTACGACCTTGGCATGTGTTGATACTCAAAAACCTATTCTTTTTATAGCAGGAAGATGTTCATTCACCACACGACGCATCAAAACACATTTCTGCAGTGATGTAAACAAAGTGAAATTTCCAGCGGGCTGAAGCGATGCAAACAAAGTTTTGATGAAATCAAAACTTTTGATGAAATCCGTAGCAGGCCGTACTATAAACAAAGTTTACATCACTCCAGCCTGCTACATATTTCATCAAAAGATTATCAGAAAGTAGATATTGGTATCTGCTCTGAGGATGCGAGTGCCACTGTTTCATTGACATAAAGGAAGTTGTGCTGGTTAGATCTTCATGCCACAGATGTTTCTAACTTATGCCGCTCTGATTTACACAGACAATTCATCAAGAGAGACTCCTGAGTGTGCCGTAAAGTGAGAACTCTCCTGTGCAATAGGCATATCACATACAGGCACACCACAGGTGTTCCACAGCCATCACTGCAGCTCTTTTATTTGGCTCACAACTGTAACTAAAAGGAAACAGACAAACTGGATATGGATTCATGTTCCTTTTTCACGCAATTTAAATGGGCATAAACAAAATGGGGTTTGTTTGTTTGTTCGTTCGTTTGTTCATTTGTACAATTCAAGCACAGAGTTTTCAGAAGTTGTTACTGAAGTTTGGTACATTTGAACAAATCTATTTTATATAACAGTTACTGTATTTAAAAGAGACATTGAATCATTAATTCAACCGATTTGGTCAAACACACTGATTCATTCGGGAACAAAGCAAGTGACAGGCTTTATGAGTGAGTCATTGAATCATTCACTTAAGTGGATGAAAAGCCTGTGTGTTGCCAAAAGATGCTCAATGGTTATTTGGCTGTGGATAGGTTTAGAAATACTTTGTCAGAGCAAAACATTTTTAAAGTAACTCCCATATTTAGCATCAAATGTAAGTTACTCAGTATTAACTTCTTGTTTATTATACTGTTGTGCCAAGACAATATCAAACTCGGAATCATGTCCAATTTGGTTCTCTATTGCAAACTAATTACAAAATCGCAGGTTCAGCACGGTTGCTTGCTTGTAATATGTAATACGCGTAATACGTGTTCATGTCTTTAGGGGGCGTGTCTTTGTAAGGGTCCCAGACGGGAGGGGGTGGGAGTGAATTGAATAATGAGCTGTGTTTATTGCAGCACTGAGAGGACTACAGACACCTGATTTGTGTACTTTCTTTTTCAGAGTACTGACATTTTAATTATGTATTGGTATAGACAGTTTAAACTATTTTTTTTAAAGAAAATTTCTACCTACCCCACCTTTAAGTTAATTTTTCATATGTGTTGTCAAGTTGCATTGAAAATCCACTTGGCTGAAAAACCATAGGAGGCATGTGAATAATAGGTATGACACATCTAAATGTTGTTGACAGTTTAGTCCTTGGCAGCCATGCACAGTTTATGATATAGCTGTTTCCCAATAGACATCATTAACTAAAACAACAAAGCAAATGTGTTGTGCAGGTTCTGAATTTTAAACAAGTCATTACAAAGCAAAATGTTACCTTTTCTTTTTTTTTAGTTCTGCAAATGTGTTGTGCAGGTTCTGAATTTTAAACAAGTTATTACAAAGCAAAATGTTACCTTTTCTTTTTTTAGTTCTCAATTGCAAACTAATTACAAAATTGCAGGTTGAGTTAAGACGTGTCTGATTAACAGTGACGAGCAGCAGAGGAATGAGTGTAAAATGAGTAATCGGGTCATGTTCACACACACACCACACAGACGTCCAGTAATTTCGCTTAAAATATGCAGAAGTGCTGACTCAACATGCATGCACATACTGTAGTCTCTCTCGGTGTCGCTCTGTTTAAATAACCTCTCCCACTTTCCCTCCTCTCTCTTTGATATCTCAGTAGATGCAAACTGTTGAAGATAAAACACAAGCACACACTCTGAGCCCACCAGGCGGGTCAGGGCTGATTGATGTAGTCCTAAGAGAGAGCATAACATCCCTGAACTCCCATCACACTCAGAGGAAGAGAGAGAGAGAGAGAGAGAGAGAGAGAAAGAGAGAGAGAGCTGATATATTTGATGATGGAGAATGATGAGGGGCATTTATTTTCATTTAGTCTTAAGTTATTTCTGCAGTGGGTTCTGTGTAGTGTCTGGCAAGCAGATGGGTTAAAGTGTGTTACGCTTGCACTAATACACACACACACAGACACACACCTATGTGACAGTGAAAAGAGCTTCCAGACGTTTTATATGCGTTTAGAAGCGAAGACTGATATTTCTCACTGCTGTTGAAGTCTCTGTCGACTGCAGCCAAGGCCTTGGCTCTTTTCTCTGTGTGTGTTTCTGTGTATGTGTGTGAGAGGGACTTTCAAACTAGGTAAGGGCTCATTATTCTGCCATCTCTACTGCTTTCTACTTGGAAGAGATTAAGATCGAAAGGGAAGGAGGGAAAGAGAGAATCATGATGATTTTGTGCAATGGAACTCATTTTCCCTTTTATTACCTCTGAGAGTTTCCTCAAATATCATCACTCTGTCATACTTGTCGCTTTGTGTGTGTGTTTGTGTGTGTGTTCGTGTTCAGATTTTGATATTAAAACCTCAAATTACAAATCTTGTGAGGACCAAAAGAAAACAACTTCACCATATTTTTAATATTTTGATGAGGATGTAAAATGATGTCTGTGCTGGTCAGGTTTATGATAATATTATTAGCTTAGAATACTGTATAACAGAAGTCAATGGAAAGTAAATAATTATACATTTCTAGTGAAACACCTTTCTCTGTTCTATGTATTGTTACATAAGCATTTTTTGTTGTATTTTTTATAATAGTTAATAGTTTTAGCTACTAATAACTTTTATTAAGTCATTAATAAACTTATATAATGCAAATTTTATATAATAATGGCAATTATATAACTATCTAATGAGCTGTCAAGCATTACATAATTTAGAGCTGTTTGCTAATTTCATTAATTCACTTCTTAAAGTGCTATGCTAATCAAAATTTGCAAATAAAAATAATAAATATACTCTTTTTTATCATACTGAGCCCATACTTTTGAATGGTAGTGTGTACTGTGTATACATTTTAACTGTAAACATCAATTACAAGAAGATAAGCAGTTGAAAATGCGCAGATTATATAATAAAAGCTCCAGTAATCCGGGCAGCAGAGTCATAGTCATTTGTGGTGACTGAGCGTTTCAGGGCAAATCATAAAGTTTTCTTGTATTGATTCTTGCTGTTTTACCATAGCAGCTCACTTAGCAGTTTCGGATGGCTGACATGCTCTAATTGGAACGATGGCTTTAATGACTGGATTTCTGCTATTGATGTCCTGCTTTGTATAATTAGAGTGTTTTTTAATTAAACATCCTTAAGATTTTATGTATCGCCTTTGCTTGGCCCATAAACGTTGCATACAGTAATATTATTGCAGTTTAAATGCATATCGTGAACTGTTTTTCATCCTCCCCCCTTTTTCTGAAATGAACAATGGCTCACTTGAGAGATGAATGATGAGTCACTCGAGACATCTTTGTCTTCTTTCCACTTAGCACAGGTTTGTAGTAGTGTTTTTATTCTGATATCGGAGCACGCACTCATACACATCACGAACAGTTGGGAGATATTTTGCAATGCTCGCCACGACTCTTTGTCATTGTAGGTGGAGGCCAGTGAAGAGCACTGCTGAGGCTGATGGATGGCGCTCAGCGTGGGGTAAACACAACGTTTGGCATCTGTGTCAGACACACAATCATTGGGTGCAACCCGGAGTTCTGCCAATCCTCTGTTGGTTATCCGCTCCTTTGATATCAGCCGAGGGCTTCTTTCCCACGTGGGTGTAGTCTCATCATGTCAGCCTTTTGTTTTCCCAATGAATCCATTAAACAAACCAATCACAAGCTGTCGTATTTTTACACTGCCGGTTGCGTCAAGCTACAGGCTCACATCAGCCTCTTCGTTCTTCATATAATCCCCCACAGCTGCATTTTTTGAAGGGAGGGTGTGAAATCTTTGGAAGATTTAACGGCAGAGGTCTTATGATATCAAGGCTCTGAATCACTGACCCATCTGGAGAAGTCGTACAACATAAATAAGCAAGTACGCCCATTACAACACCAAATCAACTGGTGACTGTAAAACAACTAAAGACACCCCACATGAAAGTCTCTGTTAGTGCTGGACAGAGTAGATCATAAGACTGAAACCACAGTGGAATAATAACTAATAATTCCCTAGACTGTGAGTTGTGATTCATGGGCTAAAGGATTACGTTCATTGTCTGTTGCTTTAAGGTGTTACGACGCCTAAGGGCTGGATCACATGATTAAACTTGTTTTATGAGCATCTCCTTTTACATTAAAATTATTAAGCCTGAACTCGCAGGCATGGTTTTGTCTTGCCAAGTTAGTTGAAGTAACAGATGTCGACCTGATTCTCCTGTTTTATTACATTTATATTTTGCTGATGTAACAGAATGCATTTACATTGATTGGTTGAGTGAATAACGTTAAATGTTTTTGTTTTGACTTCAATACAGTCAATTAATTTAGATGTTACCTCTGTCAGGGTTGTCGGCTGTAGAAATCACACAGCAACAATAACTAATTTAATAGCAAATACTCTGGAATATACAGAAATGAGAAAATCACTACCACGTAAACATAAAACGCAAACGAAAACGAACTAAGAACAGAGGAAATTAAGGGCTTAAATACGCAGGGAGCCATAATTATTGACAGGTGAACATAATCAGTAACCAAGGGAACAAACTAGGGACTAATCAGGACTAAACTGAACCTCAAGAAACAAACCTAACTCTAACATTAAACCCCGCTCCCGCAAGGCACGTCCTCGCGCTGTATACAGTCCAGCTGAGGAGGGAGGGTGGGGGCTCTGGATGCGAACGGAGTCAGCAAAGGGATGGAAATGAAGTTGATGGTGGGAGAAACCAGGCTTGAGAGAATGGTGGGAGGAGCCAGGAGCAGGAGTAGTCAAGGGGACACTGAGCCCCTGACCACGCCGAGTGGAGACGTAGGGCACAGCCAGGACGATGGCCCATAGCGGAGTCAAGGGAGCGAGGAGCTATGGTGGAGACTTGGCTGACGAAACCAGGACAACTGACGGAAATGGAGCATATGGAAGAGGAGATCAGGGTGCAAACAAGACCTGATGTGACCACACAACACCAATGGCTCTAAAGCCTGAGGCCGAGCAACGAGCATCTGAGGTGGAGCTAGGGCGCCAAAAGACTGAGACAGGGAGACCAAGGACCAAGGTGGAGGCAATGGGAAGGCAGAGCTCGACAGAACCGAAGAAACAAAGTATAGCCCTAAGTCTAAGGCAGGGTGACATCTGACCAAGGCGTAGCCGGAGGAATGAGGGAGCCCAGTGGACCCATAAGGACGATGGTCCCAGGTCAAGCTGATGGAGGGAAGAGTCAAGGTGGAGCCGACAGGTTAACAGGCCGAGGTGGAGTGATTGGCTCAGAGCCTCGAGGGAGAGCCAGGAGACCCTCTTGGCTGGGCGGAGTTGGAGATTAGAAGACAAGAGGCAGATCCACACAATAAAGCCACACGTATTAGTGAGGGTCTAATCGAGGGTCTGAAGGTAATCTGAAGAGGCAGGGCTGACAGGCTGGCCTGTTTTGGAAGAGGAGGTGGGAGAGGGAGGTTAACTCTGGAGACACTGAGCTGGATGGAGACACAGGAGACTTAGAGTTTGGTGGGATCAGCATGGACGGGAATCAGGGAAACATCCTCTTCCAAATCTTCATAAATATTTGCAGGGCCAGCTGCAGCTTACTCACAGATTCGGTGTGTAGGCGGGGCTTTACCCCATGCCCTTGTATTTCACAAGCAGTTCCACTGCAATGTACAGTGTTGCCAGCTCATGCACCTGGTCAAACTCTCTGTGGGCCTCGGCTCTCTGGTTGATGGTTGGCTCAGTCCTCCTCTCAAGCGCTGGCTTGTGCATTGCGGCAGACTCTGGCTCTCTGTCTATGGTGGGCTCTGGCGTTACTTCCGTGCAATGTGTGGGAGGTGGCTGGCTGGGGCTCCAGGTCCGGGGGGGGCTGGTGATGTCCTCAGTGGGGCAGATGGTGAATGTTGATCTGTTATTCATCAGCACCCAATCCACATATGCGGCAAAATCTCCCCGAGGATCGTTGAATACAAAGCGAGCGTTCCGGATCCGGACCGGTCCTTCTGCTCAAGACAAAGCAGTTGGACGGCCAGCAGTTCCATAGTGAGGCAGTCTTGATCAGGGTTGGGTTGCTGTAGAAATCGCACCATGAAGGAGAATTATGTTTAATGGAAGTATATGTATTATATTTAATAATAAATACTCAGGAATATACAGAAACAAGAAATCACAACCACATCAATATAAATGCAAACGAGACCAAACAAAGAAATGAGGAAACCATGGGCTTAAATACACAGAGAGACATAATGATTCACTGGTGAACATAGTTAGTGAACACATCAGTACTCAAGGGAAAGAAAAACTGACCAAAGCAGTTGGTCAGACCAAAGCAGCCCTCCACCAATCTACCAATCACAAAGTCAGTAGTATTGCAGCATCCGGGGTGCCAGCTCTGCTCTAGTTACGACAGCAACAGCTACAAACATGTCGGATAAAAAAATGTTGGACCTGCAGTCTATCTGGCAACCTCGGGTCAGGGGGGAGATGGTACACTGCTCTACAGTAATTTGAAAGTGATTGCAGTAGTTTTGGCCACTATCTTACATAGGGCTCCTTTAAGTGACATGTATGCTCAATATTGTACTGAGATGATGTTCTAATCTGTGTAGTAGTAGTACTGTTATAAGTAATTATTGATAAATAAGTAATTATTTACATAAATGGGATGCTTAGATTATCGGAGTTTTACTAGGCTACATGCAAAATAGTTAATTTTACAACATTTTAAATCACATGATTTTAAACCTAAATTTAATACATTAGTTGTGTTCACCAAGCTGATTCTGAAAACAGAGCTGGTTTAGACCATGTAAAATGAATGTAATGAGACTTTTTAATTAAAGTATATTACAGACTTTTCATTTAGACCCTAAAGAATCAAATTAACTTGAATGAAAATTGGTGTGCTGTTAGCAGAGCTGTAGGTGGATGATTATATCATAAAATCAAGAAAAATCTATAGTATCCACCATGGATTCCAAAAGAAAACCGAACTAGCGGTAAGAAGCGCTGACAAACATGATGCTCTGCTCTGTCCAAACGATACCTTTTGATTAAAGAGGCTATTATGCAGCTTTTTTCCCAAAATAAATGTAACAATAGCCTTTTTATTTTACCATTTATGACGCAAACATCTCCTGATGAGCATACTGACACCTTGTCCGCTCACAGTGGGTGCACCTACTGTAAGCCTGTATCCTATTTTTTCCTATTTTCTGTCGGGTCGGACTTTTCCCGCGCTGTCTGCGGATGTGACAAGCGCGTTCATGTTAAGTTTCAGATCACTCTGCCACCACCGCTAGTCAGCAAGTAGCCTACACTCGAGTCGCAAGCAGAACACTTCTCTCAAACAATATGTATTTGACTGTTCTTACCTCTAAACATAATGTTGACCTCCTTGCAACAGATGACTTGTGAAATGTGCACAAACGAGTACACACTGCGAGAGCAAGCAGGAAGGAAGAGCAGTTCTGTTTTTTGGCCACAGGTGTCAGTCACGAGTTTAAATTCCAGGAAAACGCATGTAGCCTCTTTAACTGCTCGTTGTCAAAAATTTCAATAACATTCTTACTCTCCTGAAAGATTATTTTGCGCACATCTCCTCAGTGTCATCACAAGCCCCTGCTGGCAACTCCTAACCACTTGATAGTCCTCTCGAGTTCTTAAATATGTGTGGGAGAGTAAGAGTGATTGCTAGCTTTAAGACATTTGATAACTTGCTTTTATACTTAAGTTTGAAAGTAGTACATTTCCTGAATTCTCAGCACTTAAAGACTAAAATTGCACTTTGAGAAGCTTGATAAATACAGGCCCTGATCAAACATTTCTAAAATAAAGCTTATAAAGTTTAAAAGCAGTTTTGTCAAGTAACTAAAAAATGCTTTACATGCATGTTTTGCTCAATATTAAAAAAACGATTTATAATATTAAATAATTGTATACATTTGAATTAAATACTAAATTATACCAACAGAAGTCATTTTGAGCTTCACCTTTTACAATTATCTTGTATTTATTTTCAACATCTCATATTAAAACCCCCTATTTAAAAAGTTTTATTTGTAATGGCATTTCCAGAAACCGTTTTGTATATAGCGAAACACTCTCTCTCGCGCACACACATGACGTATCATGTGGATCCACTCAGAGTCAGATTAAAATTTCATCTTTATCTTTATGACTGCACCTCATCACACTAACACAGGTCAGCATGAGGCACTGTACCTCCTAGCTCTCCTCCTGCTCTCTCTCTCTTTCTGTGTGTGTGTGTGTGTGTGTGTGTGTGTGTGTGTGTGTGTGTGTGTGTGTGTGTGTGTGTAAATGTGTTTTGTGTCAGCATATGTGTGTTACTGGCCATTATTTCCATTACCCTGTTGAAATAACCTCTCTGCTTTCAGTAACAGGCTACAGATGTGTGTGCGTCTGTGTCCAGCATTAAACTCGCACCGAATTCCTGTAGTTTCATGACCGTGTGAGTCCGGATTAGAATTGCGTCGCTCTGCAGTCGAGCATGACAGAGGGGAAAAATGGCTGTGTTTGTTTTTTCATTGGTATGACACACACACAGATGTGAACACTATTAAATGCACTTCTACTGCTTATTTTGGTCAGAAGTGATGTAAAAGAGTTTCTAAATGATTTCTAGAGGCCAGCAATTGTTCCGCTTGCCTGGGCTTTGGCCCTAAAGTGTGTGTTTGCCCGTGTGTGTGTGTGTGTGTGTGTGTGTATCCCTGGGTTTGACCAGCAGGGGTTGGTCATGCCTCTGTGTTTGATTTAGGACTGACACATACAAATATAGTCACATATGAACATAGGAAGGCAGAAGATAGACATGTTCTTGGAAGACATCTTAATCTTTAAAAGAAAGTGTTCAGAATTGCTCCAACTAAACCATATAATGAAAATGGGAAAAGAGTGCAAAACTTAGAAAGGGAGAGGGTAAAATAGAAAGACAGAAAAATACCTCAATTCTTCAATATAACTGAATATATAAACTGTCAAGGGTTAGATAAAGTATAAAACACCCTATGTATAACACTTTATGTATAATGCACCTTAATGCATTGTATGGCCTCATGAATAATTGTAACCACAGTCATAATGCATACACCTTTAGAAAGTATAATGCATTAAAACACGACCAATTTCAAATGTAACAAGATGTAAAAATATATACTGTAATGTATTATACATTATGAATATATTTATAATACATTATGCATAAAGGCTTTAAGTAAAGTGTTACCAAAACTCCTTACCGAAAAATGCTTCCTTTTTATTTTTTTATTGTTTTTTTTAGAAGGTTTTAATAGACATTTTCAGAAATATTCCCTTCTCAAGCGTATCGAAAAAGAGAGTGAGGGAGAGAGATTTTGACGACCAAGGAATTCATAAAAGATTTGTCCTCTAGAAGAGACGAGGCTGACTGTATCAGAGTATCTGTATTGACGTGACTGCTACGGATCCTCCAAGCCACTTTAACAACAGGTGCAAAGACTCAGTCAATTACCTTCTCACTGAGTGTGTGTGTGTGTGTGTGTGTGTGTGTGTGTGTGTGTGTGTGTGTGTGTGTGTGTGTGTGATGGTAATCTTTGGATATGAAAGCAGCATTTCTGTCATTTTTCCTCACAGCTGAAATCATTAAATCTGTCTCTGTCCTTTTTCATTTGGCAAAAAAAATTGATTTAAAACAAACCTGATCTGAACTATTTTCTTTGTTATTTATTTAGTTGGCAAAAAACGATTCATAATTCGTACAGATTCACAGACAGCACAACTACACTTCTCTAAACAGAGAGAACACAAGATAAATAAAAAATAAAATTGAGCAAAGTTAAAAGAAAATACGAAAGAAAGATTCTTTCAGAGAACAAAGTTCCTGTAATAAAAGCCTGCTACACATATTCTGAGAAAGAGAGTGTGTGTGTGTGTGTGTGTGTGTGTGTGTTTTCCATTCAGGAGGTGTCTCCGTGTCATTAATGCTGCGTGAAATAATGCTAAACGTGAAACCCCATTAGCAAAATAAAGCATTGAAAATTACAGCTGAACCATAATCTTTGAGAGCTAAATTTCATCCACCTACGTGCACCCACACCCACACGCACACCTCTATTCACTTCCAGCTGTTTGTGAGGTGCCAACCTGACCTGGCACTATGCCACTCTAACAGTTTAAACTTGCCTCACCGCAGACCTGAAAGGCGTTCTGCGATCCTGATCTGCACTCACTGAATCCTGTGTAAAAAACAAATAGAGATAAACAGCGTGTGTGTGTTCTCTTATCTAAATGCAGGATGTGTTTTTGTATATAAATAGGGTAACAATACTCTTAGTGATGTGCTGCCCTCTGGATCCATTTAACTGTTAATCAGACCAATCATCCCACACTTCCCCCTTCGGTCTCCTGTAGCCAAGCCCAGAATTTACCCTGCAGAGATGTATGTGTGAGTGTTCATTTTTTTTTAAGTTGGATTACGGCCCGTGAGAAAGACACGGTGACTGCGTGTTCCCTTTAGATATGATCCAGATTTTCACCCCCAAAGCACAGTGAACTAAAGCAGTTCAACAGTTTTAACAGTAGAGTAACAATAACCTCAACACACGGTGCACGACCCAAAGCAATATCGCCTGTGCATCTGCATATTTGTCGGAAATTGCAAACGTCTGTGAGATGACATATGTTATCGCCTTTTTTCATTCTGCGATGAGAAAGTGTGTAATGAGATTTTGTGTGTGTGTGAGGCAAGGGGAAGCCAAAGGAGGGCCGTTGTGGTGTTGCGGCAGGAGGTCAGTGTAATGGGAATGATCTGTTTCTGAGCTTAAAGTATTTTCCGAGCGGAATGTCCTCTACCGTCTATATGCTGTGTGAATGCGTATGGCAGAGCGATTTACCATAAAGCACACACACCATCTCTGCTTCTGCTGCCGCTGAGACGTTGTGCTGCCTCAAGTGTTTTTCCCTCCCTCGCCTCGTCCCCGTGCAGACCGTAGATAGAGATGTACGAGAACAAACTCCAGTAGGCTCCTCTCCATCATAAAGCCCCACTTCCGTCTAACCATCACATCTCTGTGATCATTTCCATATGCACTCTTTCTTTCTCTTGCTCTGTTGTGAATTGTGTATTTTTTTGTGATATCTATAGTAGAGAAAACCTAAATCCATGACATCCCGCATAGTTAGTGTGAACGATTAATAAAAAAAATGATGGCATTAAAACATAAACCTATTTGGCTCAAGGGGAAGCAGGAATTGCATGACTTTCTCCACAGGAGTTTTTCAGCTTGTTTAGAGTGAACTTAAACATTAAGTAAAGTTAACTACGCTGTAAAAAAATATTTTCAAGATTTGTAATCACATTTTTTTTTTCTTTTGTCAAAGTAACTTAAATAATTTATTTAGTTCACAAAATTTATTATTTTGAATTTTCTGATGATTAAATCAATCTCCTTCATTGTATTAACTCACTTTTTCCAGTTCAATCAACTTAAAATTTTAAGGCA
>JAOTRC010000034.1:17807393-17822872 GCA_027497675.1 Cyprinella lutrensis
TGGTAAGGCATTTATTTGATCGAAAATACCATATCCCCAAAATAAAAAAAAAACACCATAAATGGATATACAATACTTTATCGAAGACAGTGATATAACATCTATAATAAATAGAAAGTGGATTACACCTGAGTCCTCTGTGCCCACATTTGGCCACAATTACAGGATTAAGGGCTATAAAGTGAATACGGTTTTAGGGCTACAAAAGTTTCTTCATATTATGGTTTAATCAAACTTGTAGCGTCATAAGTGTTCAATAATGGCCAAAAGTGACTAATGTCTGGAGGGGACAAATCATGTCAATACTTAAAATGGGTTTAAAGTGATGATAGCATCTTCAATTGAAAACGTTAATCATTTGTTTTTCAGTTGTAATCAAAGGTCCAGACAATAGTGACAAGTCAAAGCATCAATATTGTGAAATATTATAACAATTATATTAAAAATAATTTAAACTATATTTCTGTGATGTCAAAGCTGATTTTTCAGCATCATTATTCCAGTCTTCAGTGTCACACGATCCTTCAGAAATCATTCTAATATCCGGATTTGTTTCTCATGAAACATTTCTTATTATTGTCAATGTTGAAAACAGTTGTGCCGCTTAATATTTTAGAGAGAAATAAATTTTTTTTTTTTAAATAATACCAATAACATACAAATAGAAAATAGTGAATTTACAAATTATGCCATCTTTAACTGTAACAAATGTACCATAAAACCCTTGCATTCTGGTTTATATTGTTTGCATTCTAGCTATTTTTTTTTTTCAAATCTTATCTAAGCATGTCCAAATGGAATCATTTGATCCTGAACCTCGTTTAATTATCCCAATTACAGTAGTCGACTAGTTGTTCAGATAGCCCACGACTAGCTAATTTTGAAATGTAATAGCAGTTAATGCCTGAGTGTCCTCTCTGAGCAGAAGAACCTGACCTCAAGAATCTGTGTGGTGTGATCACTGCAGAGATGCAGCATGAGTCCCTCTGTTCTTTCTTAATGATTCTGTCTCTGTTTCTCTCTTTCTTTCTCTCCTAATGAAGTTTAGACCTCCCGTAGGTTAATGGCTGCTAGGACGTGATAAAGACATGCTACATTAACTCCTGTCTCTCTCTCGCACACACACACCTGCCTGAGGGAGGCAGTAGCTCTGCATTGCTGTATTTCATCTGCTGGTTTTCTTGGTGAAATTTATTGTGGTAGACCTTCACTGCCGAAGATCAGTTTGTCCTCTGAATACCCAATGTCACTTGTAGGAAAACCCCATCATGTTCCCAAACCAAGTGACTTCAACACAGATGATTTGTGTTTCCTCACCTCTGTCGGGCATTATGGGTTCGTTCCCATCTATGTCTTTCTCTCTGCCTCGGTCTATCTTGCGGGAAGGGCTGGTTGTGGGGTCCTTGATCTCATTGTCCTGGTCCCGGTCTGGGAGGTCCGTTAAATCTGGATCTGGTGCATTTGGATCTGAAATATAAAATCGCATACATAACAAATTAAGAACAAAAAACATTCAAGGAAATCAATTTCAGAACAGCATATGTTTGAGTGTTTTCCTTTGGATTTTAAAATGTCCAGTTTCTGTTGACGAGACAGGCGCCTTAGAGTAGAGTACAAATCCTAGAGACAGAAACTAACTTGCTAACTTGGATCACGTCCAACTACAATCTAATTGGTAGTTAATGACTCAGCTGACTTAATCATTCACCAAATGGGGCTTAAATAATTTTACCTTTGGACATGCTGAAGATAAAGAAGGTGTGTGTGTGTGTGTAACTCACCTTGGCCCACTTTCATGATGATCTTCATAGATCTCGTGCTACAAACTCCACCTTCTCTGTTTTCCAACCCTTCCTGTGTTGCATTAGAAGTTGCTGGAGAGAGAGAGAGAGACAGAGAGGGGTTTAGTGATTGTTGGGGTGAATTAGGTTTAGATTTATAGGACGTTTGATTGGAGTTCTTGCTGCAAACCAAAGCAGGAAAAGGAAACCCTAATTTACCTCTATAAATCAGACGCAAAACACAAGCACATGCAAACACATATACGCACACAGTCTTTGGCTAAGGAAATGCTCGTTCTGCCCTTAAATCAGACATTGCAACCTAATATTACCTTAGAAGCATCCAAAAACAAACTAACGCTTGTGTGTGTGTCTCGAGAATATGGACAAGATGAAAAAAGCTCAGTGTATTCTCCTGTTACTAGTCCCTATGATAGTAATCTGATCCCATGGGAATGCACAAACACACACACACACAGAGAGAGAGCAATGCAGTAAGAAAAGCCATGTGTATGAATTTTCTCTTTTTCTTTCGTAGGCCCAAAAGCCTCAACGATTTCTACAGAATGAACCTTGTGAGTTTGAAAAATATGCCACAATGCATACCCTGTTGCGTCTCTGCTATGTGTCTGAGAGAGAGAGAGAGTGAGTTAGCTCTGAAAAAGAGACACACACATTTATACAAAATGCACAAACACACACTCCCATTATGTAGTTAAATAAACCGATATTGTCACAGCGGGTAATCCACCATCATTCAATTTAACCCCCAATTACACTCGCACAAGGTCACGCGCACACACATACACATTATTAGCTTCCATTAGTTTGTACTCATTAAGAGGTGTGAGTGAGAAGTGCCGAGTGTGTACGTGTGTAAAGTGTAAGCACTAATGAAAAACTACAGAACAGGTAAGATAAGAAAATATGCTTATTCACTAAAATGCGCACTCATTGTTCCTCACTGGATTTGTCACTTTAAAAGTAGGAGTTTTTCACTTTAAACAAAGAAGAGCATTTCCAGTTTGATTGCTCAAGTTAATCAAGGAATAATATAAAGACAAAAGGTGTGTCCCATTTCACACACTTGTGCATTTTGTAGTAGCAGTGTACTGTGTTCACTCCGAATGACGGAGTAAGGCGTAGTTCACTACGAGTATCTGTTTTAAAACTTTCTAAAGCGAACAGAAATATATCATGTGCATTAAACATAATTTCCTTCAAATGCAACAGCAAATAAGGTCCTCAGACTACAACTAAACGAGTCGAAAATACAAAATAGAATAAAGCCAGTTTGCTTTTAAAAAGATCTTGCTTGCGATCAGAATGACTAGAGTCATTACGGATATTGCAATGAACTCCCTCACCGAACTGTAAATTATTTTTCCGTTATGGCTGATTTGAAATGAACCATGAACCAATACTAGTAATTAAACATACATTTTCACAGAACAGTTTTGTAGATGAGATGTTTTTTCAAACAGACAAATAATTTTTCAAAACAGAATGATGTTTATAATGGAACACATATAAGCAGGTGACTGCATTAATGACAGGTTCGGTGGTTAAATATAAATATTTTATTCCCTAAAAATGTTTGGCTCCCTTGTTGTTGTTTTGGATCCCGCGAATACCGACTTTCTTGCTTTCAATTTCAACATTATCATCACTTAAAGAGCAAGATTCTAGTTATCATTCTTTGGACCAGTATTGGCTTTATGAAACTTTCGAGCAGAAGTATGTATCCTTGTTAGGAAAGAGCTGCGAGAGACTCCAATGAGGGAGAAAGGCCAGGGCACAGTGATTGTGAATGGTCCTTTGTGGGCGTGTATGGGGGAGGGGTGATGTGTGTGGTTGCTAGGAGCTGCTATGATGTCATGCAGATTGAGATGTATGGCAGTAGGCAGAGTGCCAGTCTCCTTACGGTAGCGCCATGCCAACCTGTCACCGTGCCAACCACGGAATAGCATCACACGGTGTTGCTCTACCCACACACACACACACACCACCCTGACTCCAGCACACTCTCACTTCAGGCTAAAACACAACAGACATTCCAGACAGGCAGGGTAATCCCACCCTGTGTACTGTTAGCAATGGGATGGATTGGCTATGAAGCATTTTTTTTTTTTGCGGCCACATTCTGTTGTCACTACATCACTGCTGGATTTTAACTGGTCAGAACATTTTGGTCTTAATAGTTTCCTGCCTCTGTGCACTGAAAAAAAGAAAGACATTTCTGCATGGATTGAACAAACTCTTCATTTCTAGACAGACTCATGTCGAACTGAATTCCAAGAAGTGTAAAATCATTACTGAGAACACAGCAGGTATTTGTAAAAAGTATATACCGTAAACACAATGCACAAACACGTAAATCCCAGATGACCAGGCTGGGAGATTAACGTGATTTAGATTTAAAACAAGGTGTAAACGCACATTAAAAATGTGAAGGGGTTGGGGATTTACCATCTGCCTCTCTGTGTTTGTGTGTGTGTGTGTGTAAGAGAGAGAGAGAGAGAGAGAGAGAGAGAGAGAGAGAGAGAGAGACAAAGAATAGAATATTCAGTCTTGTCACAATACATATAGTGTTGCCCCAGTTAGCATCTCTTATTGACAGACATATAGTGTGGATGTGCTTTATGTGTGTGTGTGTGTGTGTGTGTGTGTGTGTGTGTGTGTATCAGTGTTTGTTTGTAGCTGTAAGCTCATTCTTCTGCCATCATGCAGTCATCTCATGCCTGCCTCATCTGTTTTCAAAAAAGCACACAATCCCTGAAGTAGACAACACAGTATTAGTATTTTTATAAAGTAAATATAAAGTATTTTTGTCCAATATTTTCATTTTGTTGTTTTGCAATGAGATATAGTGATAGTTCAATACATTATAAAATAATTGTAATATGTTTATATGTGTGTATATATATCATATATATTTATATATCATATATATTTATATTTATACACACATTATATAAAGAAACTTTTATGTTACTTAGATGTGATTGATTTGGCAACAGTAATGTATATTATTAGTATAATATATATTATATAAAGCAAATATTTTAACGGTAAGAGGAAATGAGAAGGAAATAATACTAATAATATATGTTGTAATAATGTTATTATTATTTTATTATCATTATATAAGTCTCTTAAATCTTTGTATGGAATTTTCTTCTTATTATGATTATCATTCATAAAATTAATAATAATAAATAATTCAAAACAGTGGTTTAAGATACTTGGAAAATCATAGTCAATCTCCCAATTTCCAAAATATGAAAGATTCTAACATTTCAGGACTGAAGAATAGTTGAGTTTCAAAGGAAGTGTTGAATATTCAGATGCATGTCTCGGGTTTTTGTACCATATTTTCGAATACGATCATCCAGCTGTTAAATCAACATGACAGGCCCTGATTGAGCTGAAGTTCTCCCATCACGTCTCACAGAATGAGAGAATCCAGACCTCAATGAACACACTTCAAATGTTCACAACCACAGCTGAGTCAGGCTTTTCAAAACGAATATTTTTAAGCAGTAACATTTTACGTTTCCGTCGGCAGAGCTCAGCGCTGTTTCCCTCGAGTCTCTGATTGATGAGTAACTGAAACAAAGAGCAGAAGGAAAAGACGCCACGCTGAGTGAGTTAGCCACAGTAGCCAACAGCTCCGGGCTGAACCTTCAGGGAAAAGACCACTACGCTCACAGAAAGATCTGAAAAACAGCTTTGTGCAAGACAGACTGAAAATGTATAATGTAGATGCTAAAGGTTTTCAATCTTTGGGTGGGTGAGCATGTGTGTTTGTCTGTGAGATTTGGGTCAGTGTTCATTCTAATGCAGTCGACATAACACAGATAGCAAGTGACAGGTCACTCCAACACACACACACACATACACGTACACAACTCATCAGATCAGACACAGCTAGATTAGATCTTCTTTTGCTTCCAAAAGCTCATCCAATCAGATCGCTGCACTGCTCCAACAGTCGCATAACGGCCGACCTTTAAATCCGCAGGACGAGCAGCTCATTGGGAGAGTGTGTGTATGTGTGTGTGTTGAGGAAGAAAATTAAAATGCAATAATCATCCAACCTCACCGACTTCCCCGTGCTTCTACATCCGCATACAAACAGAAGTACTCAATCCGATTAAAAAAAAAATCATACATTTGTCATCACTTCCAACAGGTTCAGAGTGTTTGTTTGACTGGGCACATCATAATGGTGTGTGTGTGTGTGCGTGTGTGCGTGTTTTAGGGGTCATTGTTTGTTACCTTCAACAAAGCCTATATTGTTCCAGTAGAAAATCCTTCAAAATGAACCAACACACTCGTGGGGTTTGAGGAAGGGAGGAATGAAACAAGAGGAGGCTCGGCCTGCTGTTCCTCTCTCTCTCTCTCTCTCTCTCTGCATGGATCACTGGACTGATGGAATTCAACACTTCTATCATGTAACCACTCACTCCTTTCTTTTGTTTCAGCTCCGCTTCTGCTTGTTTTTTGTTTATTTGATCCCTTCTTTCTGTTTATTTTTCCTTTCTTCCCTTTTTTTACATTACTGTTACTTCCTCTTCCATTATTCTTTCTGTATTTCCCCTCCACTTTCTTTCTTTATTTCTTTCCTTTCTTATGTTGTTTCTTTGTTTTGTTCGTTCCTTCCTGCTTGTTTCTGTCTGTCCATGTCTTTCTGCATTTCTTGGGCTTCTTTCCTCCATTACTTCCTGCTTCTTTCTTTATATTTCTTTGTTTCCATCCCTCTGTTTCTTTCTCTTTATATTTCCTTACAGTTTCTTTCTTTCATTTCTTTGCTCTTTCTTTCTTTAGTAAACAACACTGCCACCCATTCAGTCAAATTACCTGTAAGTGAAGAAAATGACCAGCACATTCTGTTACTGAAGATGCCTATCTGTGTTCTTGCAAATTAGACCATTTCAAAACACCAGCACAAACCATTATGCCTATTATATTCATACTATATTAAAAGCATTTCTGGGTAAAGCGTTTTGTGATTAATGAAGCAGAGGGGAAAGCAGAGCGTGTGTGTGTGTGTGTGTGTTCTCGACGGCAGTAATCCAGATCTCCCAGAATTCAACATGTACGGTAGCACGTTTAATTCAGATCCTGGCCTTGAAGACCTGCTTGCCCTCGTCATATTTTAACCTGTGTGTGTTAGAGAGGGAACAGAGACTGTGCACAATGGGAATGTAATTAAATGCCAATTAGTCTCTGTTCTAATGTGGCTCACACACTCGCTCGCCATCTCTAACACACACCCAGACAAACACTCATTATGTGCGTTAGCTCCATGGATATAGTGTGTGACCCATCATGCATGACTGACCTTCATCGCCCACTGAGACATCCGCATGGGCATCACTACAGTGACAGTGGCCATTACTACAGCAACCACATCCATACACACACTGATCTTAAGACAGAGTGACATCACACACACACACAAACAGCAGAAATCCTGCTCGGTTTGGTGCACCTGGTGCCCGATGTCCCATAAGACAAAGAAAGATGAACTCCCTGTCTTATATTGCTTTCTTTCTCAGTCTCTTTCCTTTTCGCTCTCATTCCCTTTTGCCTCAAAGGGGAGAAAAAGTTGTTTAGCTGACTGTGTCTTTTTGTACTAGTACTTTCTTGCCAAAGAGGTCAGATATACCACAAGCACAGAACTGAATATTCAGCTAGTGTTTGTCTGCAAGGCACCAGAGATTTAGAGAGTGTGTTTGTGTGTTACTCTTGTGTATGAAGATTTCAAAATGAATGCTTACAATAAGAGCTCACTATAATTTAAAAAGCAGTTTATTATTCGGTTGACCTTCCATTTGCACGTCAACAATGCTTATTCAGAGTTCTGAAACTTGGCCCTCTCAGTCACGGTGAAGTAAAACAGAGGAAGCAGGGTAGAGATACTATTATTCCAAACACCAGAATACTTAATGATAAGAGTAAAATGTGGGAAAGTCTGCCAAACCTTGTGCTATTTCTGGCTGTGTATAGCACCCGTCACTCCGAAGAACAGAAGATCTTTGACACAGAAGATCTCAGCGTTAGAAACGGGCACCTGAGGTTAAGTTTAAGCTCAGGGATCTTCTGTTTAAAATTGTAAGTTAAAAAATATATTGGACTACAAAGCAACCCACACAAGTCTTAAGGACACACAGTAGTAAAGACCCAATTGTAAAAGCCAAAGGGAGAGTAGAAAATTAAAACAAAAGAATTACATTGCATTATATATGAATATTAGGGGTGTAACAATACATGTATTCATATTGAACCGTTCGGTATGAGGCTTTCGGTTCGGTTTTCGGTATGCATTTTTGAACCGAACGGTTCGTTGGACCATTTTTCCTGCCGACCAAAATTTTGTTATTCCAAATGTATGCGCGTCGCACGTGGCAAGCGCGCTCAGAGATGTTGGCATGACCACAACATTCCCCAACACCAAATGGCAAATGTAATGTAAGCGGAACGAAACCTAGCTACTCGTTTTTGTGTTGTTGACGACCGTTTATCCAAAACAGTCTCGTGAAAGTGCATATCTATCCCACGATTGTCATTTCTCGTGGCATTTATATGCCAAAAATGGTTTTTGCGTGCATATGCTACGCACTGAAAACCCCATGTGTTGGTTTAGGGGGAAGGGGGTGGGGAGTTCGTACTTATTATACACCAAAAGTGCGTATCATAGGCAAACGAAAAACGCGTAGTTTTGGCGTATAAATGGCACGAGAAATGACATTCGTGCTATAGATACAAACTTTCATGAGATCAGGCTCGTTTATCACTTTGGACCAATGCAGCGCGAACCGATCTTAATCAAGCAGCACTGTTACTACACAACGAAATCCAGTAAAGAAAACATTTGAATTCGCCACTGAAGTAATAACATCGCTGTGAGATCTAGTGAGAAACACTCACATTTCTCCATTATTAACGGATCAAACAGTGCTGACGTGGAAACCAGGAAGAAACATTGTGCCATGAACTATCCAGTGTCCACAGATCAGCAACATTCACCATGGAATTACTGTAGTAACACTGTCACCATTGAAGTTTGGCAGGAATAGTAGGCTATGATGCTTTCAAGTAACATTACGTCAGTTTTATTTTGACATTATGAATATAATTGCTTCCCTAAAATGTTAATCTGAACTAAAATAAAGTAAACCTTTGTTTATAACTATTACAATATTACATTTCATTTTGTCCAAGGAGCTGTTTTGTTTTATGCTCCAAAGAAAAGTCAAGTATAGCTCCATCATTGCTCAAAGTTAAAAAATATCATACTTTATGATATTAGTTTTAATAAAAATACAATTTAAAAAATTAAATCAAGAACATTTCTCTGCCATTTCTTTCTTTTTGCTGTATTGGAAACGTACCAAACTGAATCAAACCGAACCGTGAATTTTGTAAACCGTTACGCCCCTAATATATATATAATTTAAACAAAGAAATAAATGTATGATGTGGCCCCAACCATCCAGGATGTTATGAAATTGAGTGAATATCCAATTTGTGCATATCAGAATACTAAAAAAACTGAAAGCAAAGATCTCTTATTAAACAATTTTATTATAATAAACATTAGTGGTAACAGTGTGACATAAATATACATTTACAAAAGTTGAAATCTATAACACACTTTAGACGTCTGCTTCCAATAGTGGATTAAACATTTCAGAGAGCAGAATATATCAGGCTGGGTGGATATTGGATTGTCATCCAATAGCCCTTTGCAATAGGAGCCATTTTCTTCTCGCATTACAAAGTAGCTAAAACCAACCATTTGCTCTTCGTTTTTGTGCATGGTAAAAGGGTAGTTTAAATCAGGCATCTAACACACACATACACATACAGCTCGATGTGATATTTGACCTCTCTCGCCCTAGAGCGACCACAGCGAAATGAAGCCACTCATTTTCATACTTCAGCTGTGGCCTGAGAGACAGTTATGGTGAGAGGTTACACAAAGACCCACATACACAACACATACACACACATACACACTCATCATTCTGGTGAAGCGGTTTGGTCAGAATTACTTCAAAGCTGGACTGTCTTGAAATCAGAATCATATGTTGCTGACACAGCCTTAATACAAAAATACACACAGAACTGAACGTACTTGCTCTCTCGCACACACACTCGACACAGTCAAAGGGAAGAGAAACTCACCCTAAACAACCCTTCATTTAGCCCTTTTTAACACTCTTAATCCTGAAAACATTGCATAAACCATTAGAGCATTTCTAGCAGCCACACACTCGTGTGTCATTATGTGCATTTCATGCAGTTCTAATCTTGTGACTGCTCACCATTTTTTCACTTTCCATCCTTCGCTTTTTTCTCTTTCTCTTTCCATCATCTTTAGCGCTCCCTTGACTGTATGACGGAACTGTTTCCATTGTCATGCTTTTCAAATCAACTTCTCAAACACACATACATACTGTACACAGCTTTTTTGAAAATTTGATATCTTTCAGCAAGATACGTTTATAGAGGTACAATTTTGATGAATGAGTAAATGGTGTGCTTTGGTTTCTAAATCAAATTTTTTTAAACGTGGGGTCAGAGCTGATCTCTGTCAAAGTGAAGGCCACGATCAGGTCCCTAAAATGCAGAAATCGTTTAGAAACGCTACCAAATCACGAGAAACACGAGAGCTCAAAATCCGAAATGGTTCTGAATTGAAGTCAGGTTCTGAAGCCGCCCTCAAACAAACAAACAATGAGCCATGATCCATTTCAAACCTGTACTCCTTCATGAATCCACACAAGAGTGAGAAGACATACTGGAATTAAACCAGCCCATAAAAGACAGTGAATTCTCAGAATCTCTCTTCACAATTAGAAACAGACACAGAATCTGACCAAGCACAGACTTACTGACCCCAGTCCAGACATAGAAAAATACCCAAACAATAAAAACACGCATAACTTAACGCATGATTGAAAGCGATGTCAAAAGACTGCGTATTTTTCCACTTATGCCTAAATTATTTTGATTACAAAAGAACCTAAATAAGAATATATTTTATTTCATTGGTTAAACTTGTATTACCCGAATGAGCACCGCACAACTTTTTTCATCTGTATTTTTATCAATATCAAAAGCAAAACATCCTGAGTATTTCAATTATATTGGGTTGTTAATATTAGTTTTGAGACTGAGTGACTGACCAACTTGTTCATGCGTCTTAAACTAATTTAAAAACAACAACAATGCTAATAAACATGATTGTGAGAGACATTACATGAAAAAGTATGAAAACAAAAATAGAATACTAGCGATTTGAGATCTTGAAGATCATTTTTCTCACCCCGGTGGCTAATTGTTTTGAACAAAAACCTCACTTTTCAACCTTATATGTTAGATTTATGTTTATGTAAAATTTATTTAAATAATGCCAATGTGGTAAGGGAAATAAAATGGAAGCAAAATATATTCTCTGAAAACAAGCACCCTTTTGAAAATGTAATGTTTAAAAGGATATTTTAACTCATTAAAAAAGAATCATAATTTAGGCAACAGCACCTTGAGTTAAATGTTGCGGCACAGCTTGAGAGGATAAAGTTAAACATGTATGACTCGGAGGCTGAGACAAAGATACGCGAGTGCAGACCCGGTCTGCTTCAAAGAACCTCTGCAGACAGACTGGAGACGATTTGACAAATAGCTACATGGATAAAGGAAAGGAGCAAGGAGATTTCAAGAAGCTGAGTTAGCCTCTGGAGCCATTGCTTTGAACCTCTGTAGGGACTACATTGTCTGCATATCGACTTGAGAATCCTGGGACGTGTACAGCCTTTTATATATGAGCCGATCATTCAAATCTCTAAATCTAGATTTGTACTATTACATGTCCTGAAAGATTACAATTTATATTACAGACGAAATGGAGGATGCAGTTGAACTATAAAGAGAGAATCAAAGAGCTTGACAGTTCTTCCTCAAATGGATTAAAGGGGCCGTTTTAGGGTACGACGCGGGTGGCATGACGATATGGTGAGAGTTGGTCTCTGCTGGAAAAGGAAACATAGTCGGCATCAACAACATACTGAGGAGAGGCACATGGGTTGAGAGAAAGAAACTCAACACCAAGCCGAAAAAGTATAATATAGTGACAGCAGATACTCGTGGATGGATAAAAAGCACCTGGAGTGACGCTGTAGCAACCAAAAAAGCCTGACAGACACCCTCAAGGCGGGTGGGCAGAGCGACGCCTAATGATGTGTCAGTATTAATGAGGTCTGCAGCTGCATCCATTTGCTCAGGCACTATCACAACAAGCTAAATGCTAATAACTAACTATTCATTATCAAACCACACAACAACATGGTGCTAACAAAATATCATTAATGTAATAATTAAAACACACCATAAACCTTAACCACAAGTAGTGCGAGTAAGGCAGACAAACCCGGGTAGAAATCACAGTAAATGCTTTTTTACTTTTTTTGAGCGGATAATTAGTTCAATATGCTTTTCTTGACTTTGTGTGTGTTTTAAAAAGCATTCTAGTTTGAGTGGTCATTTTAGATGTCTGAAAACATCTTGCTTACATTTAACACACAAACGGGGTGTTTTATATTAAACTGCATCTATACTTATGCCAAAGTACAATCAGTTCAGGGACTCACTGTATGTAAACAATGTAAATGCAACATACCAATAGCACACATTGTAGAAAAACAACTCCAGAGGCTTTTTGCTGAGGAGCGAATGGATGCGTGTGAAACTGTCACGCTCTAAAGTCTCTCGCTGAGTTATTAACTTGAATGACCAGTGAAGACAAGATGACCAGACAGCAAAAACCACTGAACCCAGAACACAAACACATTTCAGCAAAATTATTTTAACCAGACTCATCCTGTTTACCAGAGCAAGATAAAGGAGCTGGTTGCTAAGGAGTGTGTGTGTGCGTGTGTGTGTGCGAGAGAGAGAGAGAGACAGAGAGAGAGTGTTTTACTGGATCTAATAGCAGCCCTGCTGCTTTCTGGGGGTGTAGTTGTGGTGATGGGTCAGTGGAGGTGAAGTGGATTATGGGACATGTCTGGGCATCATGGCCAAGAGACCAAAAACTCAGTGAGGCAAGACAACCAATGAGACATGCCTGACTGAAAGTGTCTCTACCTCCCACCATCCTTAGGGAAAGAGTTAAAAAAAGAAAGCGGGGAGTGTGTTAAAATTACCATGCAGTTCCCTGCTGTTTTCATCTGGTATGCTAAGGGTTTAGCATGCGTTTATGCTGAATGTGTTCGAAATCTTTAATTCTGAATGAATCATTAATCAGCGCTTGAGTTCAACTGTTGCGTGCTGTTTGTGGCTGGAAAATCATCCCTCACTGAAAACCTTTCACAGAAGCATAACTTGTGCAGATTTACACAAACATACCACCATTACTATGAAAGCCTGTTCGTGCCTTTCTAACTCTATTTGTGACTTAATTACTCACATGTTGTATTACTTATTTTAAACTATTTCAAATACCCATTTTATTTTTTACTCTTAAGGTAGAAACTGGCTTCCATATGTTACACACACACACTTTCCATTGACTTCTACTGTTTCTATATTGCGCTAATGAAATTTTCTATTCCTTAACCCTATCGTAAACCATCACATCGTCTGAGGGTCTTTGGCTTGTCCACACAATGTGATTTCCAGTTTTACTAACATTTTGGGGACATTTGGACCCCATAATATAGACAAGAACCTGACTAAAACACATGTTTAGTAAGCTATCTAAAATGGGACTCATTAACTACTATTGTATTTAGTTACAAAAATAATGCTTGTAAACTTGTGAAATACAACTTTACAGAATTTCAATAAAATCAATCGATACTTTTTAATAGTAAATCAATACTTTTCAATTTGTATGTGAAGCAATACCTTTAGGGGTGCAACAGCTTGTCCACAGGGCAGTAGCCTTAGGGCCAAATTTATTAAACAGGGAAAATTAGCGTGAGAACGCAATTCCAAAAATGTGCCGATGGGAGTGTACAGTTCTGCGCATGATCTACAGACGGATCATTTCCACAATGACTAATGCAATTTACAGAGAGCAGCTCAAATTAGTGTCTACTTTTTTGAGTAGTGAATAATGACGCAAATATCAATTGACGAGTGCAAACCTTAGTTAATCACCTTGCATGATTCATTTAAATACTCTCCTCCCATAAATTTGGCTCCTGAAAGGGAAACTCCTATAAATGCATATGCAATAAGGTCAGCCACAAAAATAACCCTGTCCGTGCTAATTTTTCACTGCGTGTATTTAGTAAATCCTGACAGTAGCTGATGCCAAAACAGGGTTTGTGCTGGCGCAAGCTGTTAGTAAATCTGGCCATAAGGGTTCTAATATGCAACTTTTAGGGGTAAAGTCGCTTTAAGGGTACTGCAATATTCTGCACCCCTAAAGGTACAATCTATGCAAATATTTCCGAATGAATGAATTGCTTCTCAAAAGTATAGGTTAGACAAATACAGAAAAGCTGGATTTACTTACAGGTGATGTAATAGTTTGTGAGGCGTTTAAATTCAAGCCCCATGTAGTTTGGACTGAACTCCTGGAACTTGATGGTGAATTTGATGTCTTTCTCTGGTTTGTTGCAGGTCACCAGAACATTGGGGTCCAGTATGGTGCTGCAGGACTCGGCCTGCTCTTTCTTCACCAGGTAGAGTTTATAAAACTCATACGGTCTCCCAATGTCCCCTTTGGGGCAGATAATGTCCAGTTTGTCACCAATTTCTGGGTAGATCACCAAGCCCTTCCCAGACACAAACCTGCAACACAAAGCATATAAAGTTACAATAAATCACAAACACATTTAAACAATCCTCCCCGAGACTGAATCTCAGTAGAATCTGCATCTCTGTGGACTCAATCATGAGAGGAAAAACTTGGGTTCAAATAGCCCTCCGAGTCCACTGCCAAGAACCTCCACAAAACGCTCCAGAGGGACTATCGGCGTGTTTTTTTTCCTTTTAATAAAAAGGCAAATAGTAAAACAAGCCATATTGCTTTGCACTATTTTTATTTGTAAAACACTTTTTTTACTTTAAAATACTAAATAAATAATTCCAGAATGTTAGCAGCTTATCATGGTGACGTGTCTAAAAACATGCAGCTCTCTGGTAAATGTTTAAGTAGAAAGTCTAATAATTTGATGACACTGTCAGTCTCTCTCTCTCTCTCTGTCTGTCTCTTGGTCTCTCTGCCATGATGCAGCTTGAATAATGAATCTTGGCTCTGGTCAGCATCTCTTTGATCACGGTGTGCCTGAAGCTGACACCTGTGATGGGGAACGAGGACAGGACAGACACACACACGCACACGCACACACACACACACACACAGGGCCAGCTGGTCACTCACACACGCTGACTTCGATCTGTTACAGGTGAGGGCCGTCAGAAGGGCATCCGAGTTTCATTACAAATGATTATTGAAGAGCGGTTTCTTATGTCATTCGTTACAGAAGAAATAATAATAAAATATCGTATTATATAATAACATATGTAAGTATAATAATACATTTTATGTCATGTAATAAACAAAAAGATAATAATATAATATATAATCATATATCATAATTAGGGCTGTCAAAACGATTAATCGCATCCAAAATAAAAGTTTGTGTTTACATAATATATGTGGAGGCACTGTGTATA
>JAOTRC010000034.1:17826693-17847300 GCA_027497675.1 Cyprinella lutrensis
GCCTTTAGGTAACTAAAGGCACCGGGGTTGCGGTGCCACCGGCTTGGGCCCGCAATCGCTGCTCGCAGCTATATTTATATATATTTTATATTGTTTTTACAAATAAGCACAATTCCCAAATTGAGGTTAGGTCAGATTTAGCTGACTTCTGAACTGAAGTAAAGCTATGAACACACACGCACACTCACACATACGTATCATTGAGGCCTATTGTTCTTAAACATGGATAAATATAATTACTACAGATTAAGCCAAAACCTACCACCCAAAAAAAGTTTAATTTTAGTTTCGGATTTAATTGAAAACAGTATTTATTTAATTTATGAATCACTTTCTTACTTTAACGCAGCTAAAAGTTTAATAAAAGGTTCATATCCTGCATGGAATCCTAATCTAAATAGATTTCCTTTCATATCCTATCTGATTGAAACACAGAATGCAAGGAAAGGGGATTTCTGGGACTTTTAGTCAACGGGCAACAGTGCACTTGGATTTTATCAGTCGGCCTTGGAGGGAAATGATGACTCCCCATCACACAATCAGAGAGAAGAACATTCTTTCACTTGATTCGTTTCCTGCTCTCCTCCTCAATGTCTTTAGCTGCTGTTTTTCACCCATATTACTTTCACCAGTTCAAAGAGGCTAGAGGCTAGGGGTCAAGCTAACGTTCCCCACTGAACTATCGGGATCTGCAAATGTATAGTGCGAATAGACAGAATTCACAAGAACTTTTCCACTTTACTGTTTACTAGAGTCGTAACACTTACATTCGCCCTGATCACTCAGGGCCAATGCTGACGGTACGAGTGGAAATCACCAGGGATCCCGCAAAAGAATAACACAACTAGTTTTAGTTTGCAAGTATATTCTGCATTTTTGTAGTTGTGTTGACAATAGACTTGAAAAATTGTGACAGTTCACATTTTTTATTGGACTGCTCTACGAGTTTCTTGTGACATTTGATAGTTTCACATCAAGCTTACAGGAAGACATCTAAATGACAGGTCTTCCCGTAGTGCAAGAAGATATCTTGCATCTGTTCAGCCCTGAAACAATGACTTTAGCCACTGTAGGATTTTCTAACCTCCGAGTTAACACAAGAGAGGGGAAAAATCTTCATTTTGTTATAAAATCCCTAATGATGATAAGAATTTTAATAATAGCAATATTGCTAGACTATACTGGTAAATAACTACAAGTAATGACACTACAAAATTTACAATGGCATTTTATAGTATTATAAATATTATCATCATCTTTCAGGCAGCATCATATTTTGTGAACTTTTAAAAAAAAAATCTATTTTAAGCTATCCTCCGGATTTTCTAAAGAAATGATCTAGTCTGACATATAATTTTAAAATTTTTCATTCTTTTTTCTCCTTCAAATAACCAGCACTATAGCTAACTTTTTTGAGCTTGACTGCAGTCTCTAACTAAACCCTTAGTCTACAATTTCAAAGTATCTTCCAACACTGTGATTGCTGTATCTCTAAACTCTAAAATGTATTACTCGCATAATAACTGAATAACAACACAACGTAATTTATAATAACAACACACCCGGTATTCATTAAATCAATAACAGCGTTCATAACGAATTTAAAAGTCCTTGTCTGAGCTCAAAATGCAACGGCACGGTGGTAACAGTTGAAATGGCAGACAGTATATATATTTAGCGAGCAAATGGAAAAACACAGCCAGAAATGCTCATATTTACTCTGTCTCTCCTCTCTCTCTGTCAAAGTCTGTCTCCCTCACGTCTCCTCTCTCTCACTCACACACACACACACTCTCTCCCACTCACTGTCAGGAGTATTGTGTTTGTCTGAGAGTGTGAGATGAAAGGTATGAATTCCTCCAGAGCTCCTCCAGGATACCACCGTTAAACACACACACAGAGAGAGAGAGAGATAATAATATCGGCACTCTTAATGTGAGAGAGTGTGGGGTGGGTGTGTGTGTACAGGTCACAATTATGCAGAAACTGTTTTGGTGTGCATGTGGGGTTTTTTTCTCACAAAATCTCACATTTCAGAGCAATTAAAGCAACTGCAAACACACACACACACACACACACACACACAAACAGGTTATACTTGTTAGACAGCTCAGTCTGAAATGCCTGGGAGAAACAGCAAAAGAAATCAAACACACACACACAAGAAAAAAAAATTCAAATAGCGTTGTCAACGCATTTGTAGTTATTTATGACCGCATCACTGATTGATATTTACACCTATGAGAAATATAATAGGAGCGATAGAGAGACTCTTGGGAACCAAAACCAACACGAGAACAATGACAAGTTGTCATTAGACTAAACAACTCCTTCATCACACTTTTGTGTTTCAGCATGCCTGTCATGGTAATGTGGATGTAGCAGCCCCCTGTCCTCCTCATCTTCATAAAAATATACACAAACACATGCTTTCACTATATTTCACGTTCATCTAATGTTTACCTTTAAGAACAAAACAGTTTCATGGAATATTTCCATATCTTTTTTTCAAAACATTTTTCCAGTGGTTATTAGTGTTTTATTTACATGAAAAAATTTGAGTTCGGTAAGATTTTTTTTTTTTTTTTTTAGATTTTAAGTCTCGTGTTGACCATGGCTGCATTTATTTGATCAGAAATACAGTAAAAATTAACTGTATAACTGTATAAAAAGTAACTGTAAATTCACTGTACAATATTATTTTATTACATTAATATATTTAAAATATACTTTATTAATGTGATGTCAAAGCTGAATTTTCAGCATCATTACTCCAGTCTTCAGTGTCACATGATGAGATCCTTCAGAAATCATTCTAATATGGTGATTTGGTCCTCAAGAAACATTATAAGAACTTTAAAAGAACTTTTGATCAAATTAATGCATCCCCTTACTTTAAAATAAATAAATAAATAAAGACTCCAAACTTTCAACTATATTTAGACGAAGCAGTATAGAATTTTAATATTGTCCATTTCTCAATTATCGATCATAACATGTAAATGTGTATCAGTCTACTTGCACCCCCAGTCATCACACAAACTTTTCGATATTAGCAGATTCAAAGATAAACATGATTTATGAGCCTTTCATATAGTGAAGTCCACTTTTCAACAGGTTTCGCAGCATTTGTGAGGACATTTTCAAAATTCGCAGAACACGCAGATGAACAAACTCCTTTCTCTCTCTCTCACACACACTCATGTTTTATGAATTGTGTATTTGTGTCAAGTGCGTTTGTTTTATAATTAGATTTTCCATTTGTTCCGTCCAGCTGCAGGCATAGATCACCGTCTCACCAATAATGGCTCTAAACTCCTTTACCCTCCATTTTAAATAATAATGAGCCTTTAAAATGGCTGATTCAGACGCATCCCTAAAAGCAGCTTTCCACAGCTCCTGGACCAGTAAACAGCTTTTAGCCTGATCTATCTGTGGGCGTCCTGAGCCTGATATTTGGGTGTTTTCAACCAAACCTAAGATCAGTGAGGAGAGTTTGATCCCCCGTGTGCGTTCAGAAGTAAGTCTTCTAATGGCAGGTAACCCTAAGAAGCTTAAAACCACTGCGTGAGAGAACTGTTCTCAGGTCAGCTGGAGCTAATAAAGGTTATTGTGATTTGAACCTGCATGCAGAGAGCACTGAGCTCAGATCAGCTGGAGATGAAAGCCGACTGGAGACTTCAGCTTCTCTGATGCTTTATAGCGGCATTTAGCTGACTGAAAGCGTGACCATTTCTCCGGACACACACGCACACACGCCGGCAAGGAATGATGGGTTTAGTGAGTGTGATGGTCTGAGCTGTCGACTGGAAAGTGGATAAAAAGGATGGAGGAGCTTTGAACTCTAAAAGGGTGTGACTGATGGCCCGCTGTGTGTTTGAGTATGTGTGTGTGTGTATACGTAGCAGATTTTAAGCAGGTTTTGAGTTGCTAGACTTGCATCGCCTCTCTTTGTTTACACTACGAGTATAAATGTGTTTAGGGTAGATATATACCCATAATCCACCAGTGCATACTGTCTCACATAGTCAAAAGAGAAAGCAAACATGAGAGTGTGAATGTGCACACGGAGAACTGAAGGAACAAACAGATCGCAAACCTCTCCTTACAGAACTCTAATCGTTTTCCACCTCACACTCTTGTGTTAGTTGTGTGTGTGTGTGTGTGTGTGTGTGTGTGTGTGTGTGTGACAGGCTATCTGAATACCCAAAGTCGCTTTGCAGGAAAGGTTGCAGCTGTTGAACAACGGGAAGGCTGAGTGTGTTGTTACGGAGAGACACATTGTGGTCAGATCTTTCATGAGATGGTTGAATCGTGATGATACAGTGCTCTGTTCCCTCTTTAAAAAAGAATGACAGAGAAACTGGTGTTTAACGTCTCGGGTTTGTTTGACGTTTATGAGTCTTGGTATTTGTATGATGGGAGATCAGAAGAAGGAGAGAGGAAACAGTTGACTGGAGAGGGACAGGAATCCGGCCCAAATGTAATGATATAGTCGAGCACCCGCCCTAAATCACAGCACTGATTTTTATCCAGCAGCCTAAATGGAATCTTATCGTTTTCATGGCAGTTTGGAGGTGAGAGTCAAAGCAAACTTTAGGTTTAACATAGAAGTGGGTTTAACTACAATTTAAAATATATATTTTTTTTAAATCTTAAGAAATTAATAAATGTACAGCTACAGTAATTTAATCCAAAAATGACAAACCATTGTAAAGAGTAAAATTTACTTATTCTATTATACTTTTATTGTTCTTTTGCCAAGACAGTATAATCAGTCTCTACTTTACATTCATTGCAGCTTGGTCATTCTGTGATTAAAAGAAAAAAAAAAACCTGATGTTTATATTTACTCACCCCTACGGTTACGGTTAATTCTCATTGTAACCCTAGAAGTTAAGGCCTTGGGTAAAGTAATAAAACCTTAAAAAAAAAGTTGAAATACACAATAGAGTAATGTACTGTTTACAAAACGTTTTAGCTGTTTACAAAAGAGAAATGAGGGTGTGATGATAAGGCGATATTATCGGATAGTATTACTTTGAAACTATTTACCATCTCGATATACATCAAGACACTGAACGATTTGCATGTTCATGAACCACAGAAACCACCTTAAAGGGATAGTTCACCCAAAACCTAATTCTGTCATTATTTACTCAACCTCAAGTTGTAACCATTTTGCTTACCATTTGGTTGCTGACTTCTACTGTATGGATAAAAAAACAAAAACAACAACCCCAAAAAACAAAACAAAAAAAAAAACACGGAGACGGTTCTCTAAATATCTTTTATGTTCCACAGAAGAAATGGGTAACGCTTCCTTTTACAGTACAGTACTTACAGTGTACTACAGTGTACTTACCTAGAAAGTACTGGCTAATATAGTAGGTTTAGGGGTAGGTTCAGGGTTAGTACTAGTTATTACACAGTAATTGTAGTTAATAAAATAAAAACATAGTATTTACATGGGTAACTGGACTGTAAAAGGAAGCGTTACCAAGAAATGGAGGTTTAGAGTAAAAAGACATGAGGGTGAGTAAATGATGACAATTTTCATTTCGGGGTGAACTATCCTTTTAAAAAATTAGCAGACGTCACTGAAATTCCCAAAAAACTGCTTAAACATTTATCTATCTATCTAAACAAGGGCATTCCGGCACAAACTTATAGTGCTTATAAATAAAGCTAATTATGATTACAACAGACTAACCATAACCCAAACCCTATTAGAAACATTTTAGCCTTTTTACAATAAAAAAAAAACTATTTATTTTTGCTTTATAAATGATTTTGACCTCTGAGGATGTCCTGGACCTCCCCAATGGGAGATTTAGTCAAATTTAGATAACTTCTGGGACAATGTTGTCCCTAAAGTCTAACTAAGTAAACCCACCCCCCAGCAGCTGCCACCGCTCCTCTTCCGTCGTGTGCTCCAACAGACCCTACAACTACAAACATTACAGTCCTTAAAACAACACGGGCGCTGGGCTCGGAGCGCGTCTGTGCGTGTGAGAGCCGTTCGAGGAGGCTGTGAGAGCCCAGCGGTCATGCTTGGTCAGGGACAGACAATGTGCGTTTGTTACTTAAGCACTGTTGTTAATGAAGCTCCCCATGCGCACACACACATGGATGTACAATAAAAATTAGGTTTCATGCCAAGCCCTCTCGCTTTCAATCTCCGTGTTATATAACGACTACAGAAATACGGTTTTAAGTTGCAAACTGAATCCCCGTTAAAATGTACATGCGTTATAGTTAGACTCTCAGGATGTGGCATTAACAGAACGCTACTCGCTCACACACACACACACACTGACAAACATCCACAACACCGTGAAATGCTATCAAGGTGGAACAAAAGCCACTTCACACACACTTCAGAGAGGAACAGGTCTGCTGTGGAAATGCCGGCTGAGACAGAGGGAAGTGTGAGTGTGTGTGAGTCTGCGTGAGTCCTCTCTTGCTGTTCAACATATTGAAACTCTGACAGAGTTAATCTCCTCACTGTCAACTCCTATTATAACACCACTGATCATGACATACACACACTAACTCATGCATAGACAAACACACGCACACGATTCACGCCTACACACTCGTAAATGCACACAGACAAATGATTGAAAGTAACACGGCTCTGAGAATAATTATTACTGCAGCGGATGACTGAATATATGCCCAAACATGTCCTAAATGATCCTGAACAGTCACACATGAATCCGTTACTATGATCGCAGTTGAGACCAACATAATCCCTGAGAAGGTCAAAGGACATTTCTGTCTTTACATTTCGTAAAAAATCAGACTCAAAAAAAACGGTGTTCAGAAATTTCGACATTTTAAATGCGGCGAAGCAGTCAGCATGTGTGTTGTTGACAGGTTGGAATCGCTCACAGGGATAATTGTGTAATTATATCTTGAAAATCCCAGATCAACTGCTAGAAAACAGTTTCGTGTCATTTCCAAACTTTTGTCTGTGGAACTTAAAGATATTTTTGAGACTGTCTCTCAACTGTTTTTGTCCATACAATTTAAGTCAATGGGGTCCAGAACAACATTGTTCTGTTGTGGAAAAGAAAGTCACAATTTCTTTTCCACATTTTTAAAGAGTGTTCATGAGCTAAACAGGATGTTTAACTGCTGCTTTAGACGGTTATATGTGCACATAGAAGTTGCTGATTAAGACTAATTGTGCACCACAGAGTGTTGGGTAAATGAGCGAACTTGTACGCTTGAATACACACTCACACACACATAAGTAAAGTACTTCAGTAGCATTTTTGAGCTAATGAGAGACAGATTTCCAATTAGCTCCTCATCTCCTCCCTTAGCACTGGAATATGGCCAAAACACACAGTCACATTCATACATATATCATGGATCCCTCTTACTTTGTTCTTTAAAAAATCCAAAAGGAATTTAGGTAATTTGCTGTCGTTCATCAGAAAATTGTTTCCTAAACAGCTAGAGTGTTTTCTTGATACGCGAGTGGCTGCCAAGAACTTGAATGAAGTAAAATTATATTGATTTGTAACTAAGAAATTCGATGATGTAACTGGGAAGTAAAGAGAGTTCTCAATTCGTTGTATATACTGCCTGACATTAAGATGATAAGATATAACCTGAAATCTGTGCCTCAATGAGATAATTGTCCCAATGATTAGCTATTTTATTCTCTCTCTCTCTCTCTATTCCCAGCAGAATCCACTTCTCTTTTCTTCCCTCAAGGCAGAGGAGAGGAGGGGAGGAGAGGGGTGTCGCTTTTACATTTTTCTCAGTCCAAATTATAGCTGTGAACCATGCAGATAGGAACAGAATTATACATCTGAAAGCAGCAGTAAGTCTGACTGTGTGCGAGCGCGTATATGTGTAGTTGTGTCTCGAAGTAATTAAATTTACATAATTGTGTCAACAGAATAAATCAGTAAAGCTCTTGTTCCACCAAATGTTTCTTCCGGAGAAAACGCAGCGGTAGCTTCAGCATTCAGTAAACTTTGCGTTTTGCTGATATAAATATCAGAGTGCTGAGGGGTGGAGAACGCAGCCAGAGTTTTTTTTTTTTTTTTCTAATTTTACACTCCTTCAATTATATTTCGCATTCAGTCTGAGAGAGGTCTGACCTAAAACACAAATGGCACATTATTATGGGTAAGAGAGCTGTGTGCGTGTATGATGGCCTTACTGCTGAGAGTCTGGTAAGAGGTTTAAAGGGTGACTTGGACTTAGTGGTGGTGGACGCTCCCATATGTCCGCTGCAGGCAGAGATAGAGCCCGGAGAGTGTGTTTGCCTGAGGCCCATATGCCTTTATGAGAGTGCTTAGGATAAGCTTTGTGTATTGAGTTATTGTGCTGTGTTTTATTGAGATGTGGGATTGAGATATGGAGACACGTCTCTCGTAAATCTCAAAAACAGTCACTAACAAGCGGTTCTGATATTCTTTTTCTCGACTTCACACACTCTTTCAAAGTCGATTCCTCTCGATGTACTGTGAGGGCCTCTGAACTTGTAACTAACAACACACACATGCTCTAGCACAGGTGCATACACACACATTCTGCAAGTAAATAAACATTAAGTACTTAAAACAACATGCACCAACTGTGATAAAACAGACCAGGCCAGTTTGAGCATCTGCTGTGCCACGGAGCTCAAAGCTGCTTCAACGGGAAACACAGAGAGGCTTCAGTAATTGATCTGAAATTTTCTCTCGCAGGACGAAAAGCTCAAATGTGGCTGATTTTTTTCTTCTTTCTTTTTTTATATTTGTAATGGGTTTAGCTCCTAGCCTCTTACACAAAAATAATACAATTAAAGTAAAAAAAGAAGAAAAACTACAGAACAAAACACTCATTCTTTTTTTTGTCTTGGGGAAGTGCTTTTGCATGTAGCAAGGTGTATTGTTTTTTATTAAAAAAAAGAAAACCCTAAACACAAAATAAATAAATAAATAAATAGGCTATAATTATGTAATATCTGAATTAAGGAACTCTATTCAATTTCGTAAAACTTTATGAAGTACAACTTTAAAAAAGTATTTCAATAACTTTATGCAGTGCTTAACATATATTATTGCTGATTAATAAATGGTCCATAACATTTCTAACTGTTTGTATGTAAATTAACAAAAGATTTGCTACACATTATAATGTAGTAATGTTTAACTATATGAGTTTAAAGTTTTATGAAGTGTTGCCAACTTCTAAGCAGTTAACTGTTAAGTTTTCCCCTCTTTCGCACGAGAACTATGAAAAAACAAAAACAACATTTAAGTTCATTCGTAATTTATGGTGCGGTTTTAATTTTAAAAGCATTATTTATGTTTTCGCGTCGACCCTCGGGTTCTCACATGCTAAAGTTTTCGAGTTTTTTGCTCATCTTTTACAAGCCCAACCGAGAGATCCTAATTAAAATATTCCCCTCGAGATGAAAAACACATGTGCACTATTCCTGTCCCCCTGTTTACGCTCTTAACTCAGCGGCTGTCTCAAACCCTTTTGAGCTGCCTACCACAACGAGCCCATGTTGCTCAAAATGCTGTCTAGATGCCCCAAAACTGCTGGCACTGTAGACAGTCCATTAGGTTTTGAGACACAACCACAGTATTTCAGACTGCACACAAAGGCTCAAAACAAAGACAAACTATCGTGTTGTCAACTAAAAAGTAGCTTTTTAGTTACGATATAGATTTAACATAAATAACTATAGCTTGTTTTGCAAATGCAAAACTCAAACAACAAGCTTTGTAATTCTGTTGAGTCAAGCTTCGGTGGCGCCTTAAGCCATTATTCAGGTTAAGTAAACACGTTGGACGCTCCCTAGAACGTTTTATGAGCAACAATCAGAGAGATTTTATGAGCGTCTAGGAAACTCCTGCTTAAAAACCGATTAACTCTCTCCACACAACTCTGATTTGATCAATATGACAGGCGCGGGGACAGACAGTGTGCCGCCGGGAATTGGGCAGGCCGGTGGCGGTGATTCACCTCGCCTCTCATGGGAAAAGAATAAAAGATGGACACGCCGATAGAGATAATGAGTTTCGTGCTAAAAAACAACGAGGAACAGTAGCTGATCTATTTCTAATTTTAAAAGTAGGCTATTGTATGGAGAAATAAGGCCCGCGTCAAGGCCACACGTTCAATTTGTGTCTCCCAATTCGTAGCCATGATGAGATTATTTTTAAATTCTTTTTTAAAACGATATTTCGCATTAACATTTAGCAAAGTTGTACTAGTATGAAATTGTTGTCGAATCCCCGCACAACAAGGGATTTTGCGAGTTGATGAGATGCGGCGGTGGAGTATGACAGCTGTGTTATATCCCGGGAGAGCGCGCGCTTGATCGGTCACTTCAGGCTCGAGCTCAGCTTCATGTCATCATGCCGGAGAGCGAGCCGTGACGAGAGTAACGGAGCTTTTCACATCGGATTACTCAAACTGTATGTCTATTTCATGATCGATACAAGCCGAACTAGTAATATCATCAATCTGAGACCGCAGTGATCCACTTGAAGTTCATACGCTCTTTGAGTGATTTTAAACGCGCTCGTGTACTTACTTTTGATTTTGTGAATTCCACACGACAGACTCCAGTGATTTGGCTGCGGGTAACGCGTATCTGCACATGGTTGTCAGAATCCAGAGGTAATATTTCCACGAGCCGCCACTTCCAGCCATCTTACAGGGTTCTCGGAGAGACGCGAGCCAGCAAGAAGATAAGATCCTTTCGATCGACTGTACTCCGGGTTACCGAACCACATGCAAAAGGAGTAGGTTAGGCGTCCAGGCGGAGGGGCTCCATGGCTCAACTTCCAAATCCAATTTTTCTATCGTTGCCTGGAGGAAAAAAGGTGTCGCACAACGTTGCACATGCAGTTTCTGGCCCAACGTTTCTCTATTACCGAAATCGCTGCTACCTTGTACTTAGGTAGACTGCAGCGCGTGACTGTTTTATTGTAGTCATCTATTAGTGAGCTGGTAGCCTTACAAAAGGTCAGATCACGCCAGATTGGGGGTGAGTGACGTGAACACAGGTATAAGGACCATCAATCCCGTGTTGGGGTTTGGGTTTGTGAAGAAATCCGGTCCTGGTCATGTGTCAGATTTAAATCTAGACTCCTTTCGCTTTTGATCCCAGATCATAGAGATGAGCTTTGGATACGCAACAGTTCTGTCTGAAATTTACCGACCTAAATCCATGTTCAAAGTGTCCAGGAACAAAGCTTAACTGTCAGTCGCAGGACTGCCAAAAATATCTGTCCAATTCCATTTGGATTTTCTTTCCCAAAAAGGGACGAGAAGTAACGTTAAACTCCCGAGTTTTGCGGCTGCTTATATTGAATGATCTGGCGTTTCAGTGCATGCTGATAGACGGGGTCTCAGCTACTGTCCGCTGTTGGTTCGTGTGCCAAAAGGAGCACACTTGTTTCGTCTCAAGGATATAAAAAAAGATCGGAAAACTTCGGCGCTGTACTCGCTTCCTCAGCGAGTTAATGACGCGACTTTTAGCCTTGGATCTTGTTTGGATTTGTTCGGCGCTCGACCGTGGATCCGGTGCGACCGTAGTCAGTCCCGTACACCGTTCACAGCGCAGTGACTCCCGATCCATCACCTCCACTCCCACCGAGCAGCTAAACCCCGCCCCGTTCAGAAACGGACCAATCGAGGCGCACGTTTAGGGCGACGTCACAACATGGTGTCCCTCTGTGTACAGCGAGTTTCGGAGAAGTTCTGCAACTGCAAGACTGATGTACAAAAATCTATTAGTCTGTCATTCTTTTAAAGATAAGACGTTTTTAAAAAGTAACCTTAGTTGAACGTATGATACCCATTGTCTTCAATTTTTTTAATGTGCATATTTGCTATGGCACAAATTAATGTTTTCTTTAGACGTCGTATAGCGAGATTGTTTGTTATTATGGTTACACCTAGATACGTTTATCTCGTATGTTGCATTTTCGTTTTCTCTGCCTATCAGTTTATAATTTTCGCCAAGATATGCACTTCTGGAGTCATTTGAATACGTAAGTTATTTTCACATTCACAGCGCATAACGGTTTACTGCTGAAAACACGGGTCTTCACCGTACAAGTGTTTAATAACAGATTTAGGATCATTATCCTAAAGACATCCAAGAGAGTGACACTAATGATATTTGATGGTCAAACAAAGATAACGCTAATCCTTTCAGTAGCCAATACCGCCCCCTATCGGCTATAAAAATCATTTTAATAGTTCAACCTGTAAAATATTTCTTTTAGTAGAACACTGGCATATAGTTACAATATGAAGTGTGTCAAAATTAAGCTTGTTTACTTCTTAATCATTTCATTTGTCTATGTATGCTAACAAAACTATATGTAAATAAGGTCTATGGCTAAGTTGTGTGTCCTCCTCCCTCAGTAAGATGTGATTTTGAGTGACATATGGTGTCCTGTCCTGTCAGTCTACTACACAACGTGTGTGTGTGTGTGTGTGTGTGTGTGTGTGTGGTTCCTCAGAGAGCCATATGTCTTGAGATGGGTTAGTCCTCTGGCTTGTGTTTAGATAACATGAGTGTGGTGCAGCTTTTACTCTGAGCTCTTATGTGTGTGAAATGTCAGTTTATTCATTGCCCACATTTAGATCAAGTTCTGAAAGAGCAGCCACACATTTAGAAATGATATATGTGCTGTCATGTGATCTGTTGAAGGCAGAAAGAGGAGTTTGTGTTCTGAGATAGATTAACGTTACTTTAAAAGTAGTTAGCAGCAGCACTGTTTTAGGTGTTTTCCAAGTTTTGTGTGTAATAATGTTTGCATACCTTTTACGTAAACACAAATATCTGACCTTTTCTTATTTCATCAATACTCAAAGCTAAATATAACCCCCACCTTAACTTGACTATTATCGAGACCTTTCAGCCAGTTATACGCCCTTTTTTCCCTCTCATTTTTCTTTAATGTGCTCTTTGTGAATCTGAGGTGATCTGACGTTTAGTACTGCTAGCCTGAATTGAAATATTTATTGCATCAAGCTCAGAGAGAGCAAAACCACATACACACCCAAGAAGAAATTACTGCCATGCATTTGTCAGCAGCTATTCACTAATATGTCCACACTGCTGTCTGAACACAGTTACATAAACCTAAAGCGCACATGGGCACACAGACCCACACATACACACATCAGCACTTTGAACTTTGCATACGAAGATGGTAACTAAGCACATACATGCATATATGTATATATTTATTGGTAGGGTGTGTGTGTGTGTGTTTGTTTGAAATACGAATTGTATACTGGTCAATGCTACATTTACAGTTGTAATATCAAAAATAATATTTGTATTGTATATTATTAGAATTGAATATATTATGCAAATCAGAATTTTCAGCATCCATTATTTCAGTTTCACATGATCCTTAAGAAATGATTCTGATATTCCAATTTGGCACTCAAGAAACATTTTGTGTTATTATGACAGTTAAATACAGTGTTTCTGTTCAGCTTTATTCTGAAAACCAGGTTTATTTTTTTTCAGGATTCTTTAATGAATATAAAATTCAAAAGAAATAGCAATCTTTGGTAACATTATAAAATACTGTCTTTTCATTCAAATGAATGTTTCCTCTTGGTATTAATTTCTTTGAAAATCATTATATATATATTTGTTTATTTCTTTGTGAGTGGAGTACAGTCAATCCATGTAATCCCTGTTTTTCTGTGTACATGCTTGAGTGTTAAAGTCTGAGCACTTGTTACCAGTCAGGAAAAAGTTTAGATAAAGTCGAATGGGCGGTAATGGTGGCTTAACGTGACTCTGCCTTTATGAACTTTATTATATTACTAATTGACCTCATTGTTAGTTAAGCTAAGTTAGCATTCATGTCTGCATGTGTATAAAGGTGCATATGTTTGTGCATGTTTGTGTGTGGGCGAAGGCCTTACATTGTGAAATGTTGAATTTGGTCCAAAATACAGTAGATTAACTAAACAATGTCTTGGAATACTCTTACTGGCGAAGGTGTGTGTGTGAGAGAGAGACGAGGAGGTGGAGTGACTGTAATGGAGGAACTCAGGAGGGTGTTGATGGAATATGCAAGCAGATAATAGACCAATTTCACACACATCCCCCGCTCCAGCACACACACTTCTCTCTCTTATTCTCTCTCTCCTACACAAGTCAGTAGGGAATCATGAATGACAATCCAGCACTGCCCCACCCAGAAAGCCCCCGATAGGCCTAGCTCAACACACTAAGAACACAGCATTACAACAAAAACATTTGCTCGGACCAAAAAGAGACACATGCATATACAGACTAGTTAAAAAAGCACCGGTAAAACCAGCCACCTACACATGCACATGAACCCGCATGCGGTTTGCCAGTCTTCTATGAGTATGTGTATCTGGGAACACGGCCATAGGCAGATGATCTGGTTGTCACAGTGAGCAATGGGCTCCAAAACTTGTGTGTCAGTATGCGTGAATAAATGTGTGTGTGCGTTTCTGAACCGGTAAACTTGGCGTGAAATTGTGGTGGCGACTGTGACGGATCTTCATTTCCACTCTGACAGTGGCGCTCACGCACACACATTGCTATACCTTTGTTCTTAGACAACAGGTTGTAGAATGAGAAAAATGTGTGTGTGCTGCTTGCATGTATCAAGTAGTACTAAATAAAAGTCGTGTTAAGTGCCCTTAATGATTGTTTAAAAAACCCATTATGTTCGGCAAATGGATCCCGTATTGATTTCATGTCATTGTGCGAGTGTCCGTGTCTCAAGTTTGATCGTCTTTCCCGGCTCTTAAATAATGTATTTCTAATGGACTCTACGATGCACTTACATACTCCATTTAAACGTGACAGGATTCCGATCAATCACCGATCAATAACCTTTAACCTCTGCATGCAGGTTGCTCTTAACCACAGAACTGCATTCGGTTCAGACACAGAGTCGGCCGCTGATTGTTTTACGTCTCAACAGGGAGATTTTTGTTGCATTGTGTCATGGCTAAAGACTTTCCAGTCTTTCACTCCTCAGTTTTAGGATAATTAGCTTTATTTGTGGATTCTTTTGAAATGTGGTCGGCAAAGAAATCTGTCCAGATCAGGTTTTGGTGTGTGAGAGCATATTTATGCTATTAAAAATATTGACACAAAGAGAAAAATATGATCATTAGGTGAATTAGAGAAAGGTTAATGGATTAAATCTGGTTATAACAAGTTAAATAACAGTCACTGTGTTTTAGTATGAGTGGCGTAAATGGCAATTTAATATTAAAGTTAAATGTAGTATAAAAACAGGCTAGGTCTTGAGTAAATGGCAATGAAATTTAAGTTTTTAATAACTTGAGGCTGAAAACAAAATTAAGACTGTACTAGCAGTTGTTATGCTAAACGTTTTTTTATGATTTACAATCTTTTCATAGTAAGATAAACTATCTTAAGATAAAGTAAGTCAAGTATGATAAACTCAGTCAGGAAAACATTCATAATCAGTCAAGAATGGAGTGTATGACAGGGAAAAGGCTATTATTAGTATTAGTATTGTTTTAATTTTGGTTGTATTCTGTTGGTCGACTGCATGTATGAATGTTTCATTGTTTGCTTAATCTGTTTCCACAGATAGGTTTGTGTCCAGAGAAATAGGAGAATAAGATGGATGAACATGCATTTCATGCTTAATGAGAGTGCATGATGAAATGCTCTTCAATGATCATTATAAATCTATTAGTTTTATAGCGTCTCAAACCACGGCAGACTGACTGCGCAATTCGTGAATAAACAAATGAATACACACACTCACACACAGGACAGAAAGCAGAACTCTCAACACACAATTATCCAGAATTCCTTTGTAATTTAATATCTCTCTCTCTAGCTTTCTGTATCTCTAGAATAATAATTTAGGAAAATCTACTGTGTGTCATTTTGTCCCAGTTTGAAAGATGGTCACACACCAGCCATTAGCTTTTGATCAAATATCCTTTAACCGTGTTTTTGAGTGGATTTGGTTGTATAGAGCCGAAGATGGCTGAGACACTGAGATGTCTGGTTACAGATATCAGTCAGAATCCTCTTTTCTCTCTCTGTTCTGTTTCTGTGGTGTTGCCTGCAGCTATAGTCTGTGATAGATAAGATATTATCATGAAAGAAGTTGATGTGATTGCGAATGACTGCTGTGTGGGAGCCATGTGAATTACATCATCCTCTCTTTTCACATCACAGATAACTGATGCTTTATGCGCAACGCTATAGATGATTTCACAGCATGTGTAAATTAATTTACACATAATTCATTTTTCAGTGTGCAAATGTGTTGCGTGTGTATGTGTTTTAATGACCGTTTGATTTGAGTGCGTGTCTGTATAAATGAGCATGTGTGTGTGTCTTCTGTAACTTGAGCTCTAACGACTGTCCTGTTTCTTTAGCACCTGTCATTCATTTCTAACCCCACCATACCGGCCGTGAACTCCTCAAATGGTTTTTTGTGTGTGTGCTCACGTAACAAAACAAGATGACAGTGAACAAAACTCCCATATCCGAAAGAACCGGCTAATCACTCGCTCAACATTTACACACTGTTGTGTTTTGAAATTCCACCACTTACCGAAAGATTTGGTGGGGTTAAAAATAAACCCTGCATCTCTTTTTCAGCAGAACCATATTTTCTAATGTCTGTAATAATATTGAGAATTTAAACATTACGAAAAGTACAAAAATACCTTGGCTATTTAGAACTGTCTAGACTTTCTGACTACAGAGATATGGACACAGACACGTATGCGGTGTCCGAAGATTGGGTGAAATGACATTTCTGTAAAACACAACTCCTAAGAACCTGCTCTGAATTTTTTAAGTGCTCAGAAATCGTATTGTGTCTGAGGTTTCTGTTCTAACGAGACTGAAATACAATACAAGCCAATTATGTTCACAAGCTTAAAGGTGCCAAGCAAGCAAAGGACCCTGTCGTTCATTAACCCCACTCTGTTCGTGGTGTGTGTGTGAGCCTGTATGTGTTCATTAGTGGGTGCAGTAAAGCGTGTCTAAGTGGCACAGTGTGTAAGTAAATGGAGCTGAACTCCCTCTCAGCTGTGGATTTAGGTGCGTGTGTGTGTGTGAGAGAGTATGTTTTTTGTAAGAAAGGGGGGAAAAGTAGTTCGCCTTTTCAAAGTGAGCTACTTTGTCGTGTAGTTTTGCCAGTGAGATATGCTTGAGCTCCCAAACCACATTCACACATTTTTTTTCTCCACAAGCTACTATCCAAACAACAGTTTTAGGAAGCAAAAAAAGGTAGAATGTGTATATTACAGACTCTGCATGTGTGTTTTTCTCTTGTTCCTCAGAAGTGAGGGGACAGATGTCACAGATTGAGCCGACCCCCCTCCCATCGCCCCGCCTCTTCCCCTCCCTATCAAAGGCCTGGGAGTGCCGGAGTACACATCAATCATTCTGAGTGACAGGTAGGAGTGTGTGTGACATTGTGGGAACATGTATAGTGTGTGTTAGAGTGTGTTCAAACACAAGAATTCCTCTGTCCAGATAAAGACACTTTATCTGCTGCTGTCTGCCTGGTCAGACATTATTTACTACTGCCCATCCCCGCACACACTCCCTCTTTTAAAGAGGACAAAACTGCCCTTCTCTCTCCCTCATTCTTTTTTAAAGTTCTATCACTTTCTCTTTCTTACTTACCTGAGTATGTGCATTTGCTTGTCAAACGCTTTTTCATCAGAGTACTATGAACGCATGTATATTGCTTTCTTTTGACTTCATCGATGCATCATGAATTAGCAAATTATTAAATTACTAATTCAAATTGGATTCACTTGAACATGAACATTTTTTTTACTTTTTTATGAATGCTTTTATCTGAAAAGCCATGTATTTGCCACTTATAGCTTAACTGACAAATTATTTTTTACTTTTACAGCCTTATCCAGATTAAAAACTATTACATATGAATGTCATGTAAACTTATTATGAGCAAGAGTCACTTTGAAGTTGGATTAGTTTTTAAAGGTATAGTTCACCCAAAAATAACATTTTTGTCAAACAGCTGATGGACCCCATTGACCCCCTTAGTAGGGGAAAAAATATACAGGGTCAATCAACTGTACTGACATTCTTCAAAGTGTCTTCTTTTGGAAGGTAGGTCAGAAGAATGAAGTTTGGAACAACTTGAGGGTGAGTAAATAATGACATTGCCCATCGATTTTTTTTTTTCGGCATTCTAGCTGCCTATTTAAAATATTCTAGATTGTGTGTTTGATGTGAAAAGAGCGAATCTGAGGTCATATGGGTATCTATATCCATCCAATCAATGGTAGCGGAAAGTTAAAGAAAGCAGCGATCTGACTGGTTTCCTTCCTGTGAAGGAGCCATTATGGTATGGCATGGAAAGATTTATTATAATGATTTCATTATTTTTAGCTGACTATTTATTTTGAAAGTTGTTCCACAGATATATTTTAGTTATGTAGAGTTACATGTACAATAGCGTTCAAAAGTTTTGCACATATTGTTTATGCTTTTGAAAGAAGTCACTTGTGCTCACCTAGGCTGAATCTATTTGATAAAAACAGCAATATAGTCAAATCTGAATTTTCAGCATCATTTCTCCAGTCTTCAATGTCACATGATCCTTCAAAAATCATTATAATATGATGATTTTGTGCTTAAGAAACATTACTTTACAAAAATGATTTTTTTTTTTTTTTTGATGATTTTGATTTTTTTTTTACAGTCACTTTTGATCAATATAAGGCTTCCTTCCTGGATAAAAGTGTTTTTTTCTTTCACAAAGATAAAAAAGTACTGATCGCAAACTTTTGAGCAGTATTGAAACTTTATCTTAGATGTAATGATGGGTGTCTACAATGTTGCAGTTGATCATTTAACGTAGAGTCAAGTTTGTAATGTACGGTTAATAGGTAATTTAGTTGTTAATGGTTGATGTATTTTGTTAAAACGTGACCGCCTGAGTTTAATTTACCTCCTCCCTCTAAATGCGAGTTCATCATCTTTTACTCTTTGATTTTGTAATGTAATTATTGAATCAGAATAATAAATGTTGGGCGGTGCATCGCGTAGGAGGATAGATTGAGGTTTGAGTTATTATACTTAGAATATACTTCAGTTGAGGTCAAACACGCAGTGTCACGCCTCGGTGCTCACCAAGGACACAGTGAGGGAGGGTGGGAGGAGGAGCAGGACAATGTGGAAAGGTGGATGACTGAAATAGGAGGAGGACACCAGAGAAAAGGGAGTTAGAGGGTATGATATGGACCCACTTATGACCTGTAGTATCTCACTGAACATCACTGACAACTACAGTTGAATTAATCACCGGCCCTCTCTCGCTCTGTCTCTGTCTGGACAGATGTATTACTGGTGTGGACAGTAACTCATATTAAAGGCTTTGTTTTTGGCCCGCTAAAAAACCTTTAGTAGGTTTAGTTACCGGTTGGGCTGAGAGGTTGTTATTGCAATTCATACTCTCACTGATGAACAATTTGCACATTTTATATGATCGACAAAATTACGATTATCCCTGATCACAGTACAGTTGCTCACATTCTTTTTATTTCCCCTAAAATATGGTTGGGATTTTGGGAATGAGAATGAGTAAAGTCTATATGTAAAGTCTACATAAAGATATAAAAAAAAAAACAAATGTGTGTGTGTTAGAGAGAGAGAGAGAAAGAGAGAGAGAGAGAAAGAGAGAGAGAGAGAATAAAGTGATTAGTTAGTAAGCCCAATGATGTCGCAGTGCTAAGCTGTTTCTCTCATTACTCTGATGGACATTTGAATGCTAATCCTGAATTAGCTTGTAAACTATCTAAATGTTTGACTGATGACTTAATCAAACCTCACTCTATCTGTGTGTGCCTGACAGTGATAGATAAGAACTGTGGTTGCATTGTTGTGTTTTCTTAATTGAGAAAACATCTGTGTTTTTTTTTCCTGTTGTAGGCATCAAAGTACTGGGATGTAGGCTGGTGTTTTTTTTATTTTGTTTTTCAGCTTAGTTTTTATGTGTGCGTGTATGTGTGTGCATATACTCTCTCTCTCTCTCTCTCTCTCTATATATATATATATATATATATACATATATACAGTATATCATGTATATACCTAATTGAAAAAAAACAACAACATTTAGGCTATTGGTTACATGCCAAAAACTATGACCACTGTTTAACCTCTGTGCCTTTGTTGTCCTTTGAAAAACACTCTTTGCAAAGACTTTCATGGAGAATGTCTTACAAAAGAGAGAGAAATACTAAAAAAGAAAATAATTATATTCAGAGAGGCCATGCAGACACTAAAAGCATAGTCTGGAAGAGAGAGAGACTAGACATACAGGTGCATGAGGTTATCCGTGTGTATGTGAGTGATAGCCAGATGTATGGAGAGAGAGGCATGTGGGAGAATGTCTTAGGGTATTCATGAGCCTGTGCCGTTATCAGTTGACCTTTAAATTGGAGCCGCTGCTCGGCAGGAAACCCAGGGGGCCCGTCTCAAATTTGACTGATTTGGAGCCCCCAACCTGCTGATGATAAACAGTGTGGAAGCCGACTGGCAAATCCACACTGTATGCATCTATGCACATATTT
>JAOTRC010000034.1:17873032-17887942 GCA_027497675.1 Cyprinella lutrensis
CTAGCCGATAGTGAGGAGACGTTTGCTGTACGTGACAAAAAATGTTTTGCCTCGACATCGCTTATAGAACCTTTAAGGTGTCTTCAGCAGATGACACTAGAGCACGATATCCCATCATGTGTTGTACCGAGTTGGAAAATACCTGACTAGAATTCCACATGACTCTTATGAGTCTCAAACAATTATAAACCAGTTGCAGGAGTTTCTCAGTTGTAATCTAATTAGGATGCTCTTTGAATTCTGTTTTAGAAGGGAGCTGCCTACAGTATATGGAGTATCCAGCGAAACTCTTTAGTTTTTAGGAACAAAGCTTATGCTTTCATTTGAATATGCTGCATAAACACCCCTCATCACGTTTTGTATAAGTAAAGCTAACTATTTTGGCACATATAGGTAAGCAAAGGGGCTCTGCAATTGGGGGGATGGCATGTGAATACTAACTTTGTTTACTTTGATTTCATTTCGCATCATTTATTTTGTTATTTACGTTTCTACTCCAGTGATTTTGAACCACAGAACTCACTCCGCTTGAACGATTCTCTTTCTCTCCCCCTGCTTTCCAATCCCAACCACATGTTTACACTGCTGTGATGTAGATGTGTTTATTATGAAGATGACAAACTTACGGTACATTGCCACGCAACATTTTTTTCCCCCCTTTCTCTCCCAGGTTTCTACAACCCCTGCGGAGCCCTGATGTCCCCTCCCTAAGAAAGCTTCCCTCTTTTGTTTAACTAGTCTGTCTTTGCCAGCAAATATGCAGTAATCTATGGAAACATATACGTCATCTAAAGGGCGAGGGAGAGAGACGTGAGTGTGAAGGTTTAGGGGAAAAAAGTTAAATGCTTTCATGTGTATTTGAAAGTGTTGTGTGAACACAAGATTCTGTTAATCCAAATAAAATTAGGGCATCTGATTTCACAAGGCTAGGATGGATGGAGGGAAAAACTTGCTTTTTCAGCTTGAGATGCAGAGGGCCCCAAGACTGAATGGGCAGGAGGAAGAGTAATGAGGAGAGGCTTATGTTTGTAAATAATTTGGAATTCGTTAATGTTCTGTCCATTCACAAATGGGAGTCAGATTGTTTTCTAGCATCCTGCCGTATTGATTCTGGCACAGGGACAGAGACCTAATGAGGAACAGGTGCTGAGGAGTTCACACTGAGTCAAGGAGGATTGACTCGCCACCTCCATTTACTCTCACTTTGTCCCCAATAAATGTGCCTACATTGGCCCCCAAAAGAATTTGGAGACTTAAAACTTCATGAATGTCATTGCATTAGCGGTATTGTTATTGTTAATTAAAACTAAAACTATTAAAAATAGTTTTCTGTGATTGAAATGAAGCTGAAATAAAATAAAATACATTAGTTACATATTAGAAACGAACTAAATTTATGCTGAATTATAAAAAATAAAACTGAAATAAAAATCAATGAAAGCTATATAGAAGTATTAAAAATGAATAAAAATGACAAATGCATGACAAAAAAAACTAAACTTAAGATTAAACTAAAAATACAAAAATAAAAATAAAAACTAATTAATATATTCATAAATACAACTCTAGAAGTAATACTTAAATATCAATATTGTAAGTATTACTAAAATATATCAAACCAAGTGTTGATTGTTTAAATAAAATGCATAGTTCACCTAAAAATTCTAACATAATTTATTCACCCTCATGTCATTCCAACATGTAAGACTTTATTCAGTGGAATGCTGTTCTCAATGAGCTCGAATAAATCAATAAAAACAAAACTAATAATGGGCTTTATGCACAGCTTCACTACTTCCTGAATTTCAGCCAGCTCCTTGTTTCCTGTCCGACATTATTGGACACATTGATTATTCCAGGTGTGCTTGACCTCAGTAGTCATGGCAACAATAATCAGACACACCTGAATTAATCAATTTTGCCCAATAATGGAAGAAAGGAAACAAGGAGCTGGCTGTTCAAACAAGTTCAGGAAGTAGTGCAGCTGTGCATAAAGCCCATTGTCATAGGTAAATGATGACAGACTTTAAATTTTTGGGTGAAGTATCCCTTTAAGACAAAAAGTATTCAGACACTTTCTGGAAGTAAGTCAGATATTTGTGGAACATGTTCATAGTTAATGTGATGAACTACACCTGTAGTAACTCTGCTAGGACATCTGTGTGAACCTGAGGGGAACTGACTTCATCCATTAAAAAGAACATTGAGACCAGTTGGTTAAAAGTAATTGCACATTTAATGCATTTCTAATTGTGGCTCCAGTGTCCAAATACACTTTGGGGCCACTGTGTATTAGTAGTGCTTGATTTATTCAATAGTTTGAATCCGCTCACTATGCTAAAGAGCAAATCCCAGATCTTGGTTTCATTGCATAATGTGAGTAAGATGTAAAGATCATCAAAACGCAAACATCTAAAACGTACAGCCTCTGAAATGTAAGCATGCTCCTGTCGTATAATGCTTGTGTGCCGTCCCTCTGTGGTTATGTGGAACGCTTTGGCTCGGTATGCCTGCGAGGAAACAGCAGCAACGGCCATCACCATTACATGCCAAAAGCGAACAGAGTAATTATTGAGAAATCAGCTCGAAACTTTGGACCTGAGAGACCACACCACACTGAGGCCACAGTTTTCCTTATGTACATGCTGACATTTACTCACAGTGCATTGGTGCCAAATATCCAGCATTAGCTCTGAATGATTCAACTGAGTGGTCTGCCATCTATGTTCTCCATCAGCGAGGTAGAGCTCAGTGTGGGTGTTAAACACTTTCACATAATTCTTTTTGAATCCAGGAATTAATTGAAAACACATGCAAGACAAAGTCCTGATCATTTATTAAAGGCTTGTGCACGCATTTCAGTCATTGTCATCTCTCGGGACAATTTAAAACATTTTATTAACAAAATGAAATGTACGTAGGTTTGGTCTTGGCGGACTAGATCTGCTACACTGCTGCTTCTGGAGATAATGATGCTGCTGCTGCTGCTTCTGCAATGAACATAAATGAAAGGAAACCTGTTGCTGCTGGGAACCCCATTGGCCTGAAATGAGACTTCAAGAGATTTCCACGACGCATGCGCAAGAATTGCGATCTCCTTCAACTACTTCAGTTCAGTTCTCGCGCATGCGTCGTGGAAATCTAAGGAAGTCTCGTTTCAGGCCAACAAAAGATTTAAGTAACGTGTTTGAAGAGTGCACATGTGCGAACGTGCTAGACTATGTAAGAACGAGCCAAATATCGAGTCTGGTAATAAGGCAAAATAACTGAGAACAATTAGAAATAGTCCTCAGATGACATGTTTATATTAAAAAATCTAGCATTAATTGTATCTCAAACAGTTTCATTAAAAGTAGGCTAGTTATTATTCCACCACGAGCTAAACCAACGTGGTTGTACGATACTTTGCGACAATGGGTTTCGGGAACAGTCGTGACTAGCTAGTTGATTTTTCCAGTGATGCATCTTATTATGGTAGTGAAGCAGCAAACTACATCGTTGTACGGGAAACACATCCCTGGACGGGGGCCAATCCATCGCCTTATTGATGATGCACTCTATACAGGCAAACAGAATATGAAAGCAATGTGCTAAATTGCACATTAGGCCTACGTCTTTTTCCATAGAATGATTTACATGATTCTAAATATTGCTTAATCCAAAATACTATATTGGGTTCATCTGATTTCATGTACGGATCATCATTAAGGTGTCCAACTGAATTTGGACTTTCAATATCACTGTCTTTTAGTTTGCGTTTTAGTTTGCTTACATATATTTGTTTTTCTTCTTTTTAGATATGTTAAATATCTGTGGAAAATTGGCAGGCCTGTACTGCAGTTTATGGATTTTTTGCCACGCCAGTCACATGACTGAAAACTATAACTTGGGAGCTGAAAACAATATAAAATTAATAAAAAATAATAATAATAAATAAAAAAAGGATGCAGGGATGGATGTGTAAAACTTTTTGAATGTCCAGCATTCGGATGCCATACAAGCAGAACAACATGGAATATGGCCACAATGAATTCCACTGAAGGTTCTATTGGTGTCAGTGCACACAGATTTCATGTGGGCTTGATTGTGAAATATACAATGGAGCAGCATTTCTCTATTGTCCCTGTGAGTCTTGATGTACCATTACAAACTAGTTTAGCATAAAATCAGACAAGTTAATCACAATGGAGAGGGACATCCTATTCGCTTATAGAGATACAGAAAAAAAGGCATGTAAACTGTTTGTTTGTGAAAAGACAAAGTCTGAGGGCCACTGCACCAAGATAATGTGATCTGAAAGACCTAAAAAAGTTGCTCCAAGTGGAATCTCCCTCTAATTAGGGTTCTGTATTTTGCTTTGAATAAAGTCTATTTAGCATCTGCTAACTAACATGACCTCAAACTTCAACACTGATTTCCGGTTTAAAAGAAGTCAAAGGAGCCCCCGTATTTTACAAACGCACTCAAAACACATGCTGTTTGAGGAGAATACTAACTCTTTTATAAGCCCTACAGGGCTTGCAAATGCTCCAGAGTTTATTTAAAACCAGTAAAAGATCTGGAAAGAGCTCGGCCCCAGAAACACACCTAGCCCCTCAAGGCTTATTATAGCACAGTATCAAAAGTCCAGATTATAAATCCCACCCTCTCCTCTCAACACTTTCCAGATGCAGTCCATGTTGTTTCTCTTCTACTGCTGCCAAATTTCGCACTGTAGTCTCTTATTTGGGTTTAGCGCCATCTGGTGTGTGAACCCCTCTTTCTAGACCCCCTTATTGAAATGATGATAGAAAAAAAACATTGTATATTGATGGAATATTAAACACAGTATCAATTTAAAGAATAAGTAAAGAATTTTAAATAAAATGTGTCCTTTTGCAGTTCAAATGTAATCAACTTCCAAAATATTTAACATATTCTGTATTGGTATGCGTTACTGTGCACATCTTAGAGCAACCATTTTAGTTCATGCTTATTTCGCTTTGCACATCCTTTAAAATAAATCCAGTCATCCCCACATTTTCCAGTACTACCGGTGTTGAAAGTGCTGAAAGTGCTGTAGTTGTTTCATTGCCATGCTGAAAAGTTGCTACCCTAGTTTTTTACCCCCGTTTTATTTCCTTTATCAGAACAGAATGTGTGTATGGGGTGGGGGCTGAATATATTTAGGGAATATAAAACGATTAATAGATTTAGCAGTCAAAATAAAAATAATAATACAATATTCAATAATTAAAAAATATAATGAAACTATTATAAAATAAGAATGAAAAATAGTGTCGCTTAACAATGCATGGTTTAAATGCTCACTGCTCACACCAAGTGGTAGCCTATTTCCAATAACAGCGTAAAAAGACTGAAAGACAAATGAAGGCCCATTCCCTCAGTGCTATGCATCCTATGACGATGATCTGCGCTCATAACCGTGTCTGCCTGCCAGTGCCAGAGGAAGGGGAGAGGGTAGGATTCCTCGAGGGGTGGGCAACGATGCGCGCTATTGAATGGTGAGCGCATAGTGAATGAAGCTTCAATGGAGGAGGCAAGGATGACCGCGACAGCGCACGCGCCACACCCCCGCGTTTAATTAAAACATCTCAGGGTTCGGCTGAGTGTGAGCGAAGATGGCGACAGAGTGAAGGAGACCACGGAAAGATGACAAGCCCCCTACAGACAGATAAACGCGCACAAGCTCTTCACCCCGCCGCCTCAGATATGCCCGTGAATAAGTAAGACACGGCTGCGTACGATGTGTTTTCAAGGAGATGCGGGGTAGGTGATGGAGTCTCGCGAGCGGCATGTGCTTTATCATGCACTGTCTCGGTAATTCAGACGCAGGTGTTTGCAGTGCAGATTCGTTTTGAAAAGCAGGTGAAAATGATGCTTCGAGCCACCATGTAAACGCCGCGGTGGGGAATATTGCGGAGGAGACCCGCCCGTGTGAGCTCGCGCTTTGTCTCCCCCTCTAAAATATGATCACGGGCGCCTGGCGGTGTGGAAGGAAACTTGACGCCGAGTTAGAAATCTGCCGCGCGACCGAGCCCATCGACAAACCGTGCTGTGAGCCGGAGAAGGTGCAGAGATGGCGCATGAGCCTCGCATCGCTGCTCTTTTTCACGGCGCTTCTGTCCGATCACCTCTGGCTCTGCGCGGGAGGCAAGCTACGCTCGAGAGATCGGACTAACCGGAGGACGTGGAGCAACGCGAGTCACGATGCCCAGACGGGCCTTCGCGATGAGGACTGCAGGGTCCTCTTGAGCAATCTGACAAAAACCGGGCCAGAGTGCGTGGATGCTGATGCGCGGCGCCGCGCGCCTCTGGAGTCCGCGTGCTCTACGCTTTACCGACAGAAGAGCGGCTCGGTGAGCTCCTCCTATTCTATACCGGTACCCACGGTGTCGCCGCACGCGTTTTTGGAGTACTTCCGGAATTTCAGCTTGTCGTTTTGCGACGCGCTCACAATAGCGGACCTGCTGGAGAGCATGACTAGCCCGGACGGGCTTAACTGCAGCCTGGCGCTTGTCATTCATGACCTGTTCAGTGGCGGACCGGAGGACGGGGACCTGTGCAGCGCTTGTGTTCAAGCGTACATCCGACTCGACCAACATGCTCAGGAAAAATATGAGGAGTTTGACGTGATAACGCGCAAATACATGGCGGATGACTACTCGGTGCGCTCGCAAACACACCTGTGTCAGGTGAGATGCGCTAGGCTAGTTACTACCATCAACACTTTGGATGAGGTTGTGTAGATGGATTTAAATGCTCTTCAGAATGCACGTAATACCATAAGCATAAATAATGTGAGCATGGTCATATTTGTGGTTTCAGGCAGTGTATAAAGCTTGGCTTTGTGCAGAATACTTTCCGGTTCCCCAACGGCGATGTGCAAGGTGGCTTCCGTGCAGGCGCTACTGTGGCGAGGTCACTGCTAGCTGTCCCTTCATCCTACCTGACAACGACCGTCTGCTGTATGCCGGCCTGCCCAGCTTTCTCTGTGCAGGTAAACGTCTGTCAACGCAGGTAACACTGTACACTATAAGGCTCAAAACTGTATGGACAACCCCTTCTATTGCAGTAAATGTACAGAATTGTGTGCTTCCGACTTTGTTGCAACAGTCTGGTCCTGGTTGCATGAAAGTCCTTAAGTGATACATTTTTTAAGGTTAAGGGTACCCTTAGACATGGGTTCCAAGAAAAAAATATAAGCATCCACTTAAGGAACCTTAAGGCTGTCATTATTTCCAATACCATTTTATAAAATCCAAGTATTTTCCCTTAATTAAAAGGGTTAGTTCGCCCCAAAAAATAGAAATTATCCCATAATTTTCTCACCTTCAAGCCATGCTAGATGAATATCTTCTTTCAGCCGAACACAATTGGAGTTGCATTTAAAAAACATCCTGGCTGTTCCAATCTTTATAATAGGAGGGAATGGAAACGGTGAATGGATTTTGAAATGCCAAAAAGTGCATCCATCCATCATAAAATTAATCTAAATGGGCGTTAATAAAGGCTTTCTGAAGCAAAGCAGTCTGTTTTTGTAAAAAACAAAATCCATATTTATAACTTTATAAATTGTAATTACTGGCTTCGGTAACAGCCGCACACCAGTCTAATTCTGGTGGAAGAGTGCAACAACGTGTATCGTCAAAGATCAGATCAAATGAATAACAACATTTTCATATTTTTCATCACTTCCACTGTGTCCTAGAATTTATAATTTCATGCCAGGCTTTCGTCTTGTGCACAAGAGTGACTTGGGTGTTTTCGCTTGGGCGTTTTATTAATTTAGAAGTTTGGTTTAGACACCTGACAAGTTTGAATCCTAACGGATCGAGAGATATGCGATTAACAGACAGACAGTTTGGCTGCAGTTTGAAATAATCTACATAATCAAAGTTTCAATAACAAATTTCTAAAGCTTTAACACTCATATTTGTATATACATGCTTTTGGTGCTCCTTAGGAAACTAATGATAATGATATTTTAACTATCCAGTCAAATCAAATATGTTATGTGGCATTCAATGACATGATAGGCTATTTGTGAATGATAGTACTAGTAGTAGTAGTAATAATAATAACAATACACACCAAAATAAATATAAATATATAATAGATATTTTCATATTAGTGTCATGGTTACCTGTGTCTCTGTTACATAGACTCTTATTTTGATATTCTTTTTTCTTGTTGTGCAGCCAGTTCAGTTTCTCTTGTTTCCATTTGCTTTCTTGTTAGATTCCTTAGCAACCCTAGTTTGTTACTATGACCACATATAACCTACACCTGTCCTTCATTTTGACCTTTGACATCTTGTGTATATAAGGGGCTGTTTACCCGACACCGTTTTCCCTTTTTATGTGTTTTCGCCATTCATTTACACGGCAGCAGCGGTTTTTGGTGGCCTGAAACAAGAAGCTTTTCTTTTTGGGTTTCAAAGTGCAAGTTTTTGAAAATTATACTGTTATCATCAATGTAAACGACAAAATTGTGAATTTGTAAAAATGGGAACGTCATGCACATGCGTATTACATTTTACGTATTGTCATACGTATTCATGCGTATTGTCATATCACAAACTACTGGCATGGCAGCATAACACGCCTTTTTAAATCATTTTCGCAGATCAGTGTTGATGGTGATCAGTTTGAGAACATTGTCTGTACACAAAAAAAAGCAAAGAAAAAGCTTCCCCTAAAACCTCAGTTATTTTCTGTTCTTGGTTGTGGTGATTCCTTGTGTTTAATTAGTTTGTGTGTGTGACAAATGGCTGACAATTGCTGTGCTGCTTATATAAATGTGGAATGTGTGGAGGCGTTTTTTATCTGGATTTTTTGATGAACAGAAAATAGAAATGTGAATTCTTTTAAAACATTTTAAAATGTTTGGTATTATGAATGTTTTTAGTGTCTTTTTCAAATTTGCATTGCACATTTTGCACATTAACAAAGCGGGACAGAGAGCGTACTTTTAAGTCACATAACACTTACTAACATCCCAAAAAGCAGTATTTGAAATGAAAAAGGCTTAAAGATGTAAATCACAGGACATCATTAAACTGGGGATTTAATATATTCTTCAAAAACAAGACATTTTTCAAAACTAAGGAATAAATGTTTATTTTACACTGAAAGCCAATTTAAACAACGGTTGAGAACAAGTGTTCTTTATAGACCTCACTGTGTGCATAAACTCATTGCTATGCTGGAATAGAACAGGGCATTCTTCAAATTGTTGAAGTTGAAGAAAATAATGAATTTGAATTCTTAGGGAAAATATAAAGTCTGTTGCCAAATGAAATTAAAGTGCCCCTGTTTTGCTATTTTAAAGTTTTCTAATGTTGTTTTGGAGTCTCCTACAACAGGTATTCAAAATAATAATATTTATTGCCTCATAATATATATTGCATATCACCACATATTCAATGATTCTCAAAAGACTCGTCAGATGAATCAATCTCTCTAAATCCCACCTTTCCGCGAGCTACTGTGCTCTGATTGGCCAGACAGCATGTCGAAAACAAAAACCCATAACAACATGAGCTCTGCTTGAGGCTTCCTTCCTACACCGTTAACTAAACAGACTAACGAACAATAGCTACGTTTACAAGGACACCTTTTGGTTCAATCGGAATGAAATCTATCCGATTGATGAATCCGAACACGTTGTTTACATGAACGATAAATAAAGTAAAGGGGTTGATGGGCACGTTTATGTCACAAGCTTCAAATGGGAATTGATTTTTATGACATCCGCACACTGCACGAATATACTGCCGTTGTCCGCGCATAACTAGTCTCCTCTATTGGTTCTTTGTTTGTTTTAAACAGCAGACTTCATTTTTTTATCCGTCTCTAGTCTGGTTATAATTTGGAGACAATGAGCATATGAACTGTTTATCCGTGCTGCTTATATTTATCACACAGTAAAGCCTGCCCAAAACCAGTTGCTGTGGATGAGAGTCTGAAACAAGGACTGGTGGGACGTTGTCCTGCTCCATTTTATTTTAGAATAACCTGATATGACACTTCATTCATCGAGAAGAACAGCTCGTTCCGTGCGTCATCAGTCATTACGCTATTTCAATGTCATTACATATGCGCAATCCTTTCAGTTTTGGTTTTCAATCCAAACATGTTCTCTCGATTGTAATACAAAAGGAATAAGCCACCCTTTTCAATCCAATCGAAATTCCAATCAGATCGAGCTCAGTCAGATTGATTAAGGTGTTTACATGAAGGGTTTTTAGTCTGATTAAGCCGAAGATGAAAAGATGAAATATTGGAAGAACTATTCAGTAAACCCGAACCTCCATTGCAAGGACAACTTGAGCAGGACGTTGTTTTCACCTTTCATGTAGTGTGCAACATAGCTCTAAGTTTATTGGAGATATTGGTTCAGAAATGAAAAAATATGTCAACATCTAAGCGCCAATTTCTCTGTATACAGTGCTCTGTCCTATTCTAAGCCAGTGTTTCTCTCTTTCTCACTAGGGCTTGAAGAGGACTATTTGAGCAGTCAGGGTCCAGACTGCTGTGATGTCAGATGGAGTGGGTGTGACTCGGCTGTAGGCGCTGCATGTGCTCTGACACGCCTCCCCGGCTCATTTTCTTTGCATAGGAAGCTTTCATCAGGAGCCGTGTCGTGTACAAATCGTCTTCATGGCAGTAAATTGAAACTGTGTGTGCTTGTTCTCTTCTTACTGCACACTGTCATCTCCATAACAACATTGCAGCATTGCAGCACTGGCTCCTTGGAGGCAATAGTACCTCTAGAAGAAGTTCCCATGAGGGAGGAGTAAGAGAGCGGAACATCTCCCCCTATTGAAAGACGCACATACTGTGAGAGAGTTTTTGTCTGCTGTGCTTTAGACGAACCTTACTAAATGCCTGGAAAACACAGGAAGTCTCAGCACTGTCTTTTTGATGGTTGGAACATCTGGCTTGATCGTATGAGCGTATGTTTGTTTGAGCGAGCGAATGTTTTTAAATGTTTTTAGTGTTCCCTTTGTTTTATCAGAATTAAGTGCATAGGCTACAAAACAATCCATGAGTGTTGTCTGAAACAAAAGAAGACTATCTTTTGTTTTAGACAACAATCATGAAAACAAAAACGAATGGATGGATGACATTGTTACATTTCTCCCCTAATAAAACCAACTCTACTGGAGACATTTTTTCATATTTATGATTCTCTTTCTCTATATTACAGGAGCGTGGTTACATCTGTATTTAGGGTGGTTTCTGCTGGCATTTTCTTTTTTAGGTCTTTTAACAGTATTCATTTCTGTTGCATGTTCTGTTCATTGCTGTTCCTCTCTCTCTCTCTCTCTCTTTCTTTAAAGGCTTCCACTCACTGCCAACACCTATTAACGCCTCTAACATTTACTCATGGGTTTTATGTTGGTCTTGATGTTTCGGGCTGTTAAGGGGGCTTTGGTAGTTACCATTTAGCAGATGCTTTTCTTCCAAAACAACTCACAGTGAAATACTAATTGAAAGAAATACTGTGGGAAAAACTTAAGAAACATTACAAATTCACTCCATGTGTCCTGTCACAGTTCCACAAACTCCTCAATAACAACATGAAAACAAGATTAAAATTAGTACATCAGTCAGACAGGGTGGTTTTGGGAACTTACAACTTTTAAATAATGTTTAGTGAAATGTTATTTGCTCTTTTTCATTCTGCTCTTTCCGTCAGACTGAGAGAAGCCATTGTGGGAGAAAGGCTGTCGGCAGATTACATCGTTACGTCAGTAGGTGGCGTCAAGTGACTGTCTGATTGAGTAGGTGGTTTGTTCATTCAAACAATACATTAAAAAAATTAATTTAGGAATTAAATGAGTGATTGGCTGTGTCCGAAATCGCATACTCTCTAGTAGACGCTTATTTTGGATAAGTAATTTCTACATTACAACAAAAAAGGTAATCTTCATGTGCTACAATCGCCATGTTGTCATTATCATGTGACCTACCAGTGGCAGTTACTTATTGCTTCATTGCCATACAAATCCTCTTCGGTGGCCTCATGGGATAAATAAAGTGTGCACACTACAGAATGAAGTAGTAGGTCATCTGGGTACTTTCTGCCTTCTCTTTTATGAGTAACGAGTTACTTTTATGTAGGGTGACCAACTGTCCTGTTTTCCCAGGACATGTCCTGTTTCTTATAACAATATAACAATTTTCTATCCATACAGAGGAGGCATAACCTACTTTAAATGTATTGAAATTAATAAGGTATATTTTAGTAAACTTGAGTAGGCCCATCTGTTTGCCGGGCCGAGTGTCCTGGTTTTTGGTAATCAAAATATGGTCACCCTTGTATAAATGGCACGAGAAATGACATTCAGGCTATAGATATGAACTTTCATGAGATAGGGCTGGATTAACTCTCTTTCGGAGCCTGTCTTTAGCGGTCAGTCGAAAAATTGCATTTTAAGTCACTTCCGTTTTGGTTTCAAGAGAGAGAAACCGGAAGGTTGCCGTTTGGGGTTTACGCATACGCTGTAAGGTGAATTTAGCGTTTTACAACCTTTCAGTGTGGATGAGAGACTTTTGGAAAACACTTGAAAATGCTGGTGTGCAAGGAAAACGCTTTGAAACGAAAACTCGATCTATCCGGATTACTCTAGCCCCAGATTTTTGAAACGCTTATGACAGAATTCACAGCCTTCATCTCAGCAATTGGCTTACACCCACTATTCTAGCATTTCTCGACTTTTTAACATCCTCACCCCTTTCCCCGCTGTCTATCCCATAATCCCCTGCGTGAGTCAGCTCCAATAGAGAATGCATTGGAAAGGCACGCTCGACTCCGCAACAGTGGACACGTACGGTTAACCTGCTGCACAGCTGTGACTCTCTGATATCAGCAACTAGTTCAAGTGCGCCGCATTCAGAGCTGGAAATACTGTTGAGTCAGTGTGCAGCTGTGACACCCGAGGAAGACCTGTGAGCTCAGGCGTCTGTCAACAAGTGTGCTCGTGATGTAAAAGATGAAGGCCATTGATAAAAGCAGGAGAAAAACCAACACCGTTTAGTTTTATGTATGGCAATTCATTCCAGGTAAAAGGAATTAAACCTGTAATTTCCTAATTCATAATGACTTCACAGAGCAAATCCTTTCCCTTATTCTGGTCGAGGATCTGGGTTGTTAATATCACGTCAATCCTCGGATCGTCAGAAGCCGTTTGTTCCAGATGACAATGACACTACTTATCAAGCACAAAGCTCATTCACAGATGTCAAGAGCCACATCCAAGAATCAACATAATTCATCTTACTCGCAACATTTTTGTGTACATAATGTTGTACGAGCTGTGTGTTTGCTCGTGTTTAAAGCTTGTCGCCAAATTTCTTCATCGGCCCGCTGTGAAATTGCATTACACAGTCAGTGAATATTAATTGATGGCATTTGGTATTGGACAAACAAAGTGAGCAGTGTGTTTGTGTGTGTTTGAGAGGTTCTGGAATAATAGTGTTTTGAACGAGAGATCCATGATCACTGAAGCACAGTTGAAAGCGAGCTGGAAAGTAACAGATGTTTTCTTTTGGGAAATGGAAAGAGTGTGTGGATCTTTTGTGTGTAGGTGTAAAGGACAGAGAGAGTGTACCAAAATGTGTGCGTCGCTTGATATATTTGTGATTTGTTTAGATGTGTGCTACTTCACCTCACCAGGCGGATGTTCGCCTGCGGGATTATAATATAACCAGCCGTGCGTCTTTCTGCACTTTAAGGGGTCGTACACTCAGGAAGCTTTCTTGCGTTTAACTGCTGTTAGACGGAGTGGAACGTCTCAAGGTCTCAAGACATGTTTAACAACTTGTCACTTGTTATCCATAATTAAGACATTAATGTTACAGACGCTTCTGTAAAGGCCTGTTACACTCAAGATGCTTGTTCCTCGGCTCACTTCTTTTGTTTGGTTTATTCATGATTTAAAACGAACATTGAAGGACTGTATAAGTGTTGAACTATTTTTTATGTCTTTTTAAACGTAAAATGCATTTGTTAGGGTCTTTTTAAGGCAATTTTTTTTTTTTTTCATTTTTAATTATTATCTAATTAAATTAGCTGTTTTTTATTTTATTTTGACTTTTAGATTTCCTTCTGGAATTATTATTTTTATTCTGTAAGAGTGCATTGAATTGATCAAACATGACGAAAAGTCATTTAAAATTTCAAAAAAGAGATAATCGTCTTTTGAAGTATCTGGTCATCAAATAATCCACAAAATATTAAGCATCAAAAAATGTTTCCAACAGATAATAATAAGAAATGTTTCTTGAGCAGCAAGTCAGGATAAGAATGATTTCTAAAGGATCATGTGACACTGAAGTACTAGAGTAAAAATGCTGAAAATTCAGCTTTGCATCACAGGAATAAATTCTATTTAAAATGATAATGATATTTTACAATATTACTGCTTGCTGTATATTTGATCAAAGCATTGGTGAGCATTTAAAAAGCTTAAAATGAACAGAAAATATAAAATATTATGTTCAGATTTAAAAATATGAAAAATAAAACTAGCTAGCTGTCAAAAAAGGAATAGTTTTATCCAAAGCAATTCACCGAAACAATCATGTTTCGCACAATGAACAAGCATGTCTTCTACAATGAACCCTGCAACAATCCTGTTTATTTCGTTTCGTGTTTTCCAAGAGTTCCGAGCCTTGGCAAAAATTATGTCATTGTGGTATGGGCGGTCGCGCAAGACCCCATTTCACTTGAAGTGCACTGATTTTTTGCGGCGCTGCATCCGAGGATGAATGACTTCAAGAAGCCGAATCTGCTCCTAGCATGTAAGTTGGCCTACATGTCTGCAACGGCACCCAGTTTGCGCATCTAAATCAGTTATTTATGTTTACAAAATGAGCCTAAGATCCATGTTTTATAAAA
>JAOTRC010000034.1:17910107-17922201 GCA_027497675.1 Cyprinella lutrensis
CTCAACGAGTGTTGCCAACAGGAACGGTGTAGAGTGCCCTCTGGTGGACAAACTATACAACTCCAACACTCATGACAGGGTTCAAGCGTGTTTCGTCCATTTTTATTTTATAAAAATGAAATATTCCTTTATCGGCCATTATAACTGCCGATACCGATAGTTTGGAAAATACCTAATATCGGCCGATAATATCGGTCAGCCGATATATCGGTCTGGCTCTAATATGGTATGGGACAAACTGATGTGGTGCTGATTTATGAAGGTTTGAGGAAGTCAAGGTTGAGAAAAGAATTTGAATACTATCAACTGAATGAGAATATGTTCAAGTGGGCTATAAATAAGTGTATATGCGATGTTGACTGCGATGGTGATTTACAAATCTCTATGTATAATATTATAAGGTGATAATGCATGTAAAAAGGTTTATAGGTGATTATTTCTGTTTTTTTGTTGGCTAAATAATTGATTGAAGACTGTTTTTAATTTTTTGTAAGTTGTTCAAAGGTCTCTCTCTCTCTTCCTTTGCAGCTGTTCCTTTTTCTGTTGTATTCTATTCATCAGATGGTATTAATCCTTCCAAACACTCAAGACCCTTCAGACAAATGGGAACGCCTCACTTTACAAACCACTTATGGCACCAGACACACGACCCTGGAGTACGAGTTTGTGAGCTAGAGTGATCGAAAGGAAATGGAGCCCAAGGTCTGGTTTTAGTTAAGAGGGCAAATACTTGTACACAATCACATACAAACTTGTATGGACACACTTATGGTCACTAGAACAGTTGTTGCTTAGCTGCAGTGATGACAGGCAGAAATAGACAAAGTTATCAGGCGAAATGAGCAAGTGACTACACACACTCGTTGGCAGTTTTGTTGAAAGGTTGATCTCTTGCCATCTCTAGATATCAAACTAATGTAATGCTTTGGAGAAGAACAAATTTTAGCCATTTCCATGATATTTATTCAGCAATGAGTGACGAATTTATTCAGTTTGACAGACTGCGTATTGCGCAAGGCTGCTAGTTGAGCCTGTCACATTTCTAGATTCACATTTAGATTCTGTCTTCACTCTTGGGTTACTCATGATCTGATGTTTTACGCTTGTTCACACATAAACCTCACTGGGATGCTTCTTTGTGAAAGCTCTGTCTAATGTCATGGCCTGATCTGATTGCAACCTCTGGAGCACATGCTGCTCTCATTTGGCAATATTCATGGCAGGGTGTAGCAGTTTTTAGAGGTTGCTCAAGTTTAGCGGAGGTCTCGGAGGATTCCATTACGAGCTCTGTATATAGAAGCAGGAGCAGGGATGACTGCTTCTACAGTGCGTTTAGTCAAAAAGATTTGGTCATTTATACATATTTACTGTTTGGAATGGAATAAAGAAAAATGAAAACCAGCTCGTTTATTCACTGTTTTTGTTTAGTTTAAAAAAAACGAAAAATTAGATTTTTGTTTTTGTTTGTGGTTTACAAATTGGTTTATGGATTCGATATTTCATTTGCACACGTGGGCGGTGCTGAAATGCCCCTTTCATCTGATTGGTCAAACCTTTCCGCCTTCAGTACGAGCTTTTCTTTCTGTCAGGCAGAATAAGAGTCATGAGTGCGGCACTGACAAATGCACTTTAATAAGTAATGTCTGAAACCACCACTCACTGTTAAATACGCACACAAATTTAATTTCGTTTTTGTGTGTATTGTCATGTAAAATATACGTACAAAATTATATAGAATTACTTTTATTATTATTATGGAAACAATTGTATTGCTTTAGATGACTTGGATTATAGCTTGACACTTCTTCTGGTTCTCGTTCAACTATGTAAAAAAGATACCAGGACATTGAGCAAAATAACGTGCATGTGAGGGTGAGAAACAAATAACAAGATGTTCGTTTTTGTGCCTGGCTGCATGATATTCCCAGACGATCTTAAATGCAATATGATACGAAGGAGAGAGTGTGCCTGATACACTGGAACCAATAGGCTATTGACACACATCTGTGTTTTGTTTTGCCTAAATATGGAATGCTTTAATCACGTTTTTTCACTGATGTATTTATTTGAAATTGTGTTAGTTGATCAGATTGGATTCATTGGGAGCAAAAGTTTTGCATTTTGTAGTCAACGCATAACTTGTGGTTTTGGCAATTGAATAACTACAGTAGGTAACGATTATGAGCCTTTGTTGCAGTTTTCAGTTCAGCGCAAAAGCCATAAATGTATTTGAATATTTCTTTCATCACTACTTGAAGCTGCTGTGTCAACACACTTTCTACTATCGCGGCATAATATACAGCTCCAAGATTGCCTTCCTATAAACACTGGCTTTGTGACGCTTGCTCTGGCTCAACCAATTGAGTGACTTTGGTCCAGGCTACCATCAAAAATGATGGCGGGGGTATTTTTTCTGTTCGGTTTGGTGATGTCAACTGTGCAGAATTGGTTTGTTTAAGGAAAATTAGGACCAATCCATTAATTCTCAATCAGCTCTATTTTACTTTGTAACAATATTTGCAGAACCACAAATTTCTGCTGTGTTATTATTCTTGAGGAACAGACTTCTTCAAATTTGATATTGGTCTGTTGACTGTAATAGAGGGCATAATGGCTGTTTCTCTCATTCCTTTCTTACTGTGAGTGTGAACTCTGATGTTTGGTTGGCCACAACTAGCCCAGCAATATATCTTTTGTGTGGTTTGTTTCGCTGTACTGTACGAGAATGCTCTATGAGAGTGTGTAATGTGAGTAAATGTGTATTTATTTCTAACAATATCAGTGGAACCCAAAGCATCCGTCTTCTCGTGTGTGTGTGTGTGTGTGCGTGAGTGAATTTGAGTAAGATGGGTGTTTTTCAGAAACGGCAGCTATGTCAGTTTGTTGACTACATCATCAAAACAGCTCTTTACATCTTTCTGTCTCCACCTCTTGCATCTGTCCTCTGTATCATAAGAGTTGCTGCTGAACAAAGCTCTAATTGGGGTTGTGTGTTTTCATAGCCTTTGTTTAATGTATTTGGTTTTTTTTTTTTCTTGTCAGAATCAGAAACTGATCTTCCGCCCAGACCAGAGATAGTGTATGCGCCTAAGTGTGAATGTGAGATTCACTTCATGAAGCATATTGTTTGTAGGTGGGTTGTTTAATGTTTAGGATGTTAAAGCTTGCCCTGAACTGTATGTTTGTGTAGGAGAGTGAAGCTATGGGATTTCCTCAGATCAATGTTTTATTGGTAAATCTAAGTATTTACCTCACTGCTCCTCAAAGGTGGCACATCTCCATGGCTGAATACAGCCCTATGGCAATAAGTAGTCATGTTTTACCTAAATTTCCTTATAAACACATTCGATCGACAGACAAATGACTCTTTTAGTTTATCAAAAGCATACAGCACAACCAGTAAAGTCTAATTCATGAACAAATTACTCTTTTGAGCTGATCCTCTTGATAAATTATTCAGAATAACTCCCAAACTTAGAAGTTACTGTTTTAATTAGTCTGACGAATCCTTCTCTACTTTGAGATTGAAATCTAATCGAATCAAGAGATTGTGAATCCAAATCGAATCCGGAAATTTGTATGGATGGATACCAAGCCTTAAAAATATACTATACTTCACCCTAAAATCAGCAGAATGTATAAATTGAATGAAAAATGGAGCATATTTTTTGTTTTAATCTATTGTAACTTTTCTTTCGTGTCAAGCTTAGCTGTCATCGCCATGTCCATGACACATTTATAGTGATCAGCCTGCATTGGAGATTAGCGTTTTTTTATCTTTTATTTTATTATTTGCATGATGGAATGATGATATAATGTTTTTTTTCCTCCCGTGGGATGTAACATGAAATAGAGCAATAATAGATGAAAAGACACAGTGAAATGAATCCAACACTGACAGCAATATTAAAACAGGAACACATGCTTTGATCAGCTTCATCAAATCTGCAGACCGAAGAGCAAGTAGGTCATCAGGAGGTTGTCTTGTGTTTCCATTTTTGTACATCTATCCAGATTTCTCCAAAGGTTTGCTCATAGTTTGGATTTCAAACCTATGAATAAAACCATATTAATAGACTATCTGGTAATTTTATTTTCATAATGATAATAAGAGCATTCCTCCTGAAGGAAGACAAGGTGACATGAGGATATAACAGGAGAGGAGAAGAGAAGGGACTGTTGATGAAGAGTTTATCACTCTTTGCATCTTTTGTGCATGTGTGTGTGTGTGTTTGTGAGTGTGTACGCACATCTCAGCCAATGTTGGTCCCAGATGGGCTCCAGCTGTATGAGTAAAAAGCCACATCCAGCTGTCCGTACTGTGTGTGTGTGTCACTCTGGCCTCTAACTGGAGAAACTCACCGCTTATGAGGTGAGAACATGTTGAGACCACTGTCACATAAGGTCTGGCACTTTTCCTTTATGTGTGTCTTTTACAAAACTGCCAGCCATTTAACCATTGTAGTAATCATTATAAGACATTGTAACCATTGTTAGCATATTGAGAAATGACATACTCGCATGTTCAAGCCACACGTTATAAAATCAGAAGGACGTGTGTTTTACTTTAAAAGTCGTCCTGCACCAAACTCAAGTCCACATTCATATCAGGTCAAATGCCGTTCTGACCTGCCAGTCAGTATCGTGTGCTCGGAAAGACACTTTGTGTTTGAGAAAATATAACTCTTGCCAAAGAACATTTGATTTCTGATGTGCTCTTTAGCCAAAGCAAGCAGAGCTGTAATCAGATTGCCACGGTAAAAAGATCCCTCCACTGAGGGAGTGACATCATTAACTGTTGTGAAGGTCTCTCACTCTCATTCGCAACCTGACAAACTGTTTGACATACTTTGCTCAAACTCTAGAGCCCTTTCTTTTAAACCCTTTTTTTAACTTCATTGAACTTGTTTAAGGCCATTTGCTTTACGTAAATGAACCAACAATATATGATAGCTATAGATGTAACATAAGCACAAAAAAACAATGAATGTTGTTATTGTGCATCAAAAATAATATTAAATATTATGTCAAAAGGCATTTGTTTAGTCATTATGGTTTTAGGAACTTTTTGACATCGTGGCCCCAAAACATATTGAATAAATTAATTTAGGCTCGTCATAATCATTGAATAAATTGCTTTTTGTATGCATTTTTTGGTAGTGATAGATCGGCACTCAAAAAAGAGCATCACGGCATTGACATCTCCCACCTCTTTTATAATCCCGTCTCAATCCTGCCAGCCTCACGAAATTAGGCTACATGCCGTGTCTCCGGTGATCTCTGACAAATTTGTCCAGTTTTGGGGATTCCTGTTAAAAAGTGGCCTTATTTACCTGAATTCACCCCTTTCTTACATGCTTTCATGGCTGTTGTTTGTACATTTAAGGCTTGGTTTAACAGGCCGTGCTTAGATTAAACCAGTATTCTCCTTAGTTTTGTTAGGATGACGAAGTAGCTTTTATAAATGTACTTCAGAACAAAAACATTACTGGTGTGCATCTTGAGACTAAACAATGCCACTAACATATGTTATGATATGCCAGTGTAAGTTGCTTTCAGCTCAAAAATGCGTTTTAGTCCAGGATAGGCTTTTGTGCCCATATGAAATAGAGAGAACACAACTCAATTGACAATATTTATGGAGGTTCTAGCTATGTGATTTTTATTATTAAACTCTTGGCTTAAATAGCCGCAAATGATTGTCTAACGCTGGTAATGACGTGTGATTTATGATTGACCGGTCGTGAGATGGTCTCCCTGGAGCTGCGTAGGATTAACTGCCTCTATCAATATTGTAATTGTGATAGAGCTGGCTGTGATCTCAGAAACTCTCCATTTCCTGGAATACATCTTCCAATCTTTCAGCTAGAGGCCCAGATCCTTAACCACTAAACCACCACTGCAGTTTGTCAGATTCTCCAGTCGATTAGGCATGTCTCTTTTGTCCACGTCAATGAAACATGTAATGTTATTTGATTAGACTCTGATTCAGCTTCACACTTGCATACACATTTCATACACACGCTTGAGTGTGTGTGTCTCTGGAGGATTGTATCTCTCAGTAGGAGTTTAATTGAATGATGTCAAGTGAGCTTCATTGGTCCATGAGGACTGTGGTCATACTCAACAATGAGAACATCTGCTCAAAGTGAGTGCTGTCTTGCTCTGTGATTGGGTCAGAATGTCACACTATCGAACATGTTAATCCATCCTGACATTCCTTTCCCTTCTTTTTCTACTCGAACGTTCAGGATTTATCACAGCATTTTGTCAACAGATCTCTGCCCATCAGTGTTTAATTTGTGTTAAGGGACAATCAGCAATATGTGGATGGTTTATTGAAATATTTTAATGTCGTTTATTGTACATCTGGTTTTGTGTAGTGGTTGACCATTTGATCTTTCAGGGTTTCACCACCGAAGTGATAATTTATACGATTTGCAAAAAAACGAACTTGTACTGATAACAACAGAATAACTGAGTGCTTTAATAATCTATCTTTTGTTTGGATCCAAGTCTATGTTTATTTGGTTGGAGTTGGTTGGTTTAGAAAGTGGTTTTCTGAATTCAAGTGCACGTCAGTGAACCACTCGTGGGCTTTATGTAATAACCTGTAATAGCCGTATAATTCCAAATATTTTATTTCATATATTTTGGAATTATGTGAAAGTGAAAAATGAACATGGAGGGATTTGCATTCACAAGAAGTCTTCGCGTACAAGCCAACATTTTTGCAAACCACCCTGAAACTAATCAACTCCCATAAAGACAGACAGAAAAAAAAAGTTTATGGCAATGCAAGCAGCATGAATCTGGCAATAGAGATGTGCACTTTAATTTTTTACCCATATCGTCTCGTCAGTGGCAGTGCAGAGATGGGTTTGCCAAAAACAGCAAATACTGCTGATCCTGTACAACACATGAGTCATTTATATACGATAAACTTTAGACTTGTACTAGAAGACTTTTTACCCTTTTTCATCATCAAGAGGGTCTGCGTTCAGCCCAATTTTTGTGACGCTTATAGCAGTGCATGTGAGAGTGTCTTGAGCGCTTTAAAAACAAAATACACTACAATGTGCCGACATGTCTGCGCTCATGGCCAAAGTAGTATACTTTGAAAGGCTCGCACAATCAACTGTGCATGAGACTGAGCAGAACTTGGAAAAAGGAATTACACTCGGGCTGATTTCATTTCAACTGATAATCATTTTACATCTATAGCTAACTTTCACTTTATGTTCAGTTTGTCTTGGTTATTATGGACTTTTAGTTTGTTTTCATCCACATCATGTGTTCCTTTGTTTTGATTTTTCTGCCACTCCTTTGTTTCTATGGTTACTGTTACTAGTTCATTCTGCTCCGGTGCACATCATCATGAATTGTCTTCTTTAGCCCTATTCGCACGGGATTAGTATTACCTGGCGACCACGTGTGAAATTGAAATTACCCACCCACATCTGAAATTCGCGTGGTGCATTCGCACGGGATAAGCGAAGCCTGTGATTTTACTCGAATTTACTGACTTATCTCCCTGATTTAGTGTGTGTTGCCCCTGCCTGTCTGATTATCATTTTTATTGTCCTCATTAAACATCGTATTGGAACTTTATTATTCATCTTCATCTCTGCTATTTCATGGTGCTCATGAAAAGTCAGTGGACTCCCTGAACAGAGCCATACCGCCAAATCTTAATTATCAACTTGAACTGCAATTTATTCAATACAATTTCCTAATCATTCATTGTCACGTGTGTTCTTGACTTAATGGACCCGACAGAACGATAAATATAGTTTTGCACAAGAAATTATTTTAAGTCTATATCTACCACAGAGCAGTTTTTAGTTGATTAATATATTTGAATAAATGTTGTTTTTTGTAATGTACCAATTTACAGAATAAAATTTTTCAATATATAAGCAAAATTGACAATACGTCCAAAATATGCCCAGTTTAAGTCAAATTGAAAGCTTGGGAATCAGAATCAAATCAAATATTTAACTCTGTGCTTTAATCCTGAGTTCTGTAGCGATGGTAGTCACGTTGATGATGCAATCATAGCATTTTGAACCCAGTTAATAATTAAGTGATAAGTGTTCAGCTGAGGCTAAGAGACAAATAACAGAATAAGAAGCCCTAATTACATTGTGAGAAGTGTTTAAATGTGAAGATTGTCAGAACAGGTCAACAACAGGTTAAAACTGTTTGCGTAGAGGGAACGTTTTTGGAAGAAAACAAATTGCCCCTAGTGTTTCAGCAAAACAAGAAAAATGTAAATAAAGTGCAGTGTATTAATGTGATATACACACGCTTTCTTTTGTTGTGCTGTGTTTGTGTTGCGAGTATGTGTGTGTGGTCAGACTGATTAAAAAGGTCGTTTTTCTCTGGCTGTCAGCGGAAAGAATGGAAAATGTCAAAATAAGTATGAGTGGAATAGATGCTACCGTTAGCTCGGACCACACACATACACAACTTCTTCAACACGCAATGTCACACAATTCAAACAGAAATAAATTAGGCCTCATACAGTGTGTACCCTTACTATAAATATTGTTACAGAGCAACACATGTGTATGTGTGAGTCTACATGTGTGTATGTATGAGGGTGTGAGTTTATCTGTTCTCAGTGACAACTGACAAACTAATCAAATGCACGTATTCATCAGACAGCAGCGTTTATCTGTTCACAATCTCGTGTTTTACAAGCACAAAGAAATGTACACACATGCGGACACACGTTCGAGGGAAGCAATTTTAGCTTGATGGAGCATTTGACCAATCAGGTTTGTGGGTGGTCGAAGAGACAAATCGCTCTATTGTGTCCTCTAGTGTGTTTTGGTAACACTTTACAATAAAGTTCAATTCGTTCATATTAGTTCATGTATTTGGTAAGCTACCACTCAAAAGATTGTAGTCAGTAAGATTTTTTTTTTTTCAAATAACTGGTTTGTTTGTATTGTAATATATTTTAAAATGTAGTTGTATTCCTGTAGTCAGCATCATTACTCCAGTATTCAGTGTCACATGATCCTTCAGAAATCATTTTAATATGATAATTTGGTGCTGAAGAAACCTTTCAATGTTGAAAACCATATTTTTGGGGAAGCTGTGATGCATGTTTTGAATGTTACTGGATTATATAAAAAGTTAAAAAGAACAGCTTTTATTTGATTTCATATATATATATATATATATTAAATGTTCCTGTAAGGTTTATACATTTTTTTACATTTAACTAATGTGAACAACTTTTTTTTTGTAAAGTGTTACCTTATAAATAATACCACTGTGCATCTCTAATGATATTGCAGCAAGACAAAGTTTGTAATTACGTTAAAGAGAGAAAGAGATTGGTGTGCAGTTAAAAAGGGTACAATGTTTCATTTTGTGTGTGTGTGTATGTGTGTATATAAGAGACAGATGAGATGTCTCGCACTAGACTCGAGTTACAAGGTCTAGACTGCACAAATCTATTTGTCACACACACACACGTCTTGCTAAATGAGGACATACCATGGACTTCTATTGTTTGTATTTAAAGCTAATTATAATTGCTGCACACTAACCCAAACCATACGCCTAAAAGAAAACATTTTGCATGTTTAATATTAGAAACACATTATTTAAATCCCATTTAGTTAGGATGGCGACTTGGATGTCCCCAAAGGCCGGCTTTGTCAGATCTGGCTAACTTTCTAGGGTCCGTTTGGTCCCTGAAGTACATGTAATTAAACCTGCGTACTCTTTTTCTTTTGTTGCTGATCTTAAATGTAAATAAGCAGATCATTGTAAGCTTGGAGAAATGTTTTCAATCCTCTCTGTCTCTCCCTCACTCTCTCTCACACACACACACATAGAGACTCTGAGCCAGAACATCATGTCCAAAGCCTGGAACATCCTCTGGCAGGAAGACAGGTATACAGTGTCTAATTTCAAACACACAGTGGATTAAAAAACACAGCAAGATGTTTACAGATCTAAAAGTGTCATCTTACTGGTAAAACACACACAAACTCATGTTCATGCTCGCACATCAGTGTTTTAGATGGATACGTGAATCCACATGACACCCGATGCACTCTGGGGCTGAACTTTGTGAGTTAGTGGCTTCTCTAATCACATAAATAACACAAATTTTACCCAGACACAGCTGCATGACCCCGCTAACCCTGCTCAATGAGCCTGCGTGTGTGACTTCAGACTCCTTTCCCTTCAACAATACTGCAATGAAGATGACAATGGCAGTCTAGGTCTTGTAACATGACTCTACTGTGAAGCACGACAGGGTTATGTTCTCTGTCTTACTGACACAGATATGTGCTACCGCAACTGTCCCAGAGTTTCTCTTTTCTCAACCTTTCATTCACTGTGTCTAAACATACATGGGAACTCCAGACTGACCTGAAGTATCCTGACTGTATAGTTATCCCTGAATATAGGATGATAGTGTGTGTGTGTGAAAGGAATTCTTACCCTTATCTCATTTGACCAGAGTAATAGTTCACTCTGGTCATATGTGAGATAATGATAAGAAAAGTATTTCCTTTCTAAATAATTCATTATGTTTATGTGATTTTGTGTGTGTGTGTGTTTGTGTGCTAGATCATACAAATGGAATGTCTTACTGCTGTAAATCCACAGGGTTTCTCAACACACACACATTATTCATTATGTGTTGTCTTTTTAGCAGAGGTGTGTGCGTGTGTAGTTTAATTTACATGGTGACATTTATTTTATGAAGAAGTGGATTAGTTTCATTGATCATGTCTTGGCTCAAACTCAAGCTGGAGTTAAAATGCGAAATGCTTTGAAATGGCTCCATGAATTAATTTTATTCTTCTGCACTGTATTTAAAAAAGAAAAAAAGAGAAAAACCGTATTCCTTCATCTTCACAGAGCAGATGGAGGGATGAGCACACAAGAGGGCTGGAGAGAGTCATTCATCGTACCAAACGTTCAGGTAAAAAAAACAACTTTTGTTGGTATTCATGAAATTCAGAGCTTATTATTAAGCGCGTGTGTGTGTGTGTGTGTGTGTGTAAAAAGTATAAAGCCTGTGAGATTGCCAGCGTTTCTCTTTGATGTGGTTTAGAGTTCAGAACGAGATGCATTTCCTTCATTTGATCATGCTACCTCTCACTCTCTCTCTCTCCCCCTTGTTCATTCCTTCCATCTTACTCATTATTGGGCTATGCTGTGCACACCAGTAGTTTATATGTGAAATCCCTCTCCATTTTCCATTCTACTAGCTTCTAACAAAGCGATATTGCACCTCCCTCTCTCTCTCTCCCTTTCTCATTTGCCGACTCCAGCTTTGGTTACCTACTCCGCTTTCCACTGCCATGATTGGCTCCAGTTGGCAGCGGTTTGATTGGCAGGTGGTTTTGGCTTTGATTATGGCTGTGCAGTGACTGGCTGTAATCGGGAGATCTACTGTTTCAGCTTTTGCACCTGTGTGCGTCATGTGCCAAAGTAAATACCGACACAACACAGATAACATGCATACACACAAATTCCATCACGACCACTGCCAAAGCAGATGTCTGGAGAGCAAGGTTATGATGTACAGTATATGATATAAAGCAGTTTAATGTTAACTGACAAGATGTACTTCTTTTTAAATGAATGTGTGATGTGGATCAGGAAGGAATTGTACTATAAATGATGTGTTATAGCTTTATATTTCACATTAGTAGAATGACAAGAATAATATCATTTTAGATAGTAAAACAAATCTTTCTTTGGTCCACTTTAGTTGTATCCAACTTTTCATTCAAACGATTACATTAATTATTGTGATATTAATCATTAGTATTATCAGATGATACTAATAATAATAATATCATTTGATTATACTGTAATTATATATTGTACATTATTATAATTATTGTTTGCTGGCTTAAAGGGATACTCCACTTTTTTTGGAAATAGACTAATTTTAGAACTCCCCCAGAGTTAAACGTTTGAGTTTTACTGTTTTCGAATCTATTCAGCCAATTTTCTGATATTTTGAAGGGTATCAGTAACCAGACAGTTTCTGGTCTCATTGACTTCCATAGTATATTTTTTTCCTACTATGGAAGTCAATGAGACC
>JAOTRC010000034.1:17965604-17981097 GCA_027497675.1 Cyprinella lutrensis
AGAAAGAAAGAAAGAAAGAAAGAAAGAAAGAAAGAAAGAAAGAAAGAAAGAAAGAAAGAAAGAAAGAAAGAAAAATTTAAATTGAAAGAAAATATAAAAAGAAAAAAGCCCCAGACACAGAAAGACAAAGTTGTAAGGGAGGAGCAAAAGACAAGAACAGTGAGGAAATGTGAATCAAACAGCTGTGCAGTACAGAATGTTCAGACTATGAACGAAGGAGAGAGAGAGCGAATACAAGCCTTCAGTTCTGTATCTGGCAGTCTCATATGATGACATGCTTCATTTAACCTGCTATCAAATACACTTGGACACAGAGCACTTGAGACACCTGAGATCTTGCCCTCGGTGTGATGAATGCATGTACCTGCGGTGTGTATGGTCCAGGGGTCAACGGGTCTAAGCTCTCAAGATCTGCAGCGTCCAGAGCAGCTTCTTTAGCAGTAGAGATGTCCTTCTCCAGTTGAGTCAGGTGTTCGTCATACTAACAGATACACATTAAACACAAAGTCAAACAGAGCACACGAAACAGCACAGAACTCCTTCCTTCTCGATCAGAAGTACCTCTGCTAAAGTCTGCTTGCAGACATTCACAATTTCCAGAGCTGTTTTGGTATAAGGACTATCAGGACCTGAGAAGCAAAATAAATAAATAAAAGAATGCATTCAATTGTGAAATCATGATTTTATTCAAGATGAAACAGCATTTAAAAATATTAATTTGTTTCTCACCATTGTACTTAACACTGTTGGTGTGAATGAGACCAACATCAGAAAGAAACACCTCCCGGTTCTGATACTTGTGTTTGGAGATGTTCTACACACAGACACACACACAGTTCAGAGACTCTGAAATAAACCACATTCCTACATACATTTATTGTGTCCACACACACTGATCTTCCTGACCTTACGGAGACTTTCCAGATCCATGGGGTTGATGATGACTTTGTAATAATCAGGAACAAATTTCTTGTTAACAGGATGATGGAAGGGCCAGGACTACAGAGAGAAAAAGATATTAACCAATTAAGAAAGAGCAATTCACTTAATTTTTGCTTAATTTTTAATATCTTAATAATATGGAACCATCAAATATGACAGTGTTCAAAGCTGCAGAGCAAATTTAATGTCAAAATACTTTCATATTTTAATGTAAAAATGAAAACAGCACTAACTTTGATATGTGGATTTATGAGGGGTTTACTCTAAGCTAAAAAAATATATATATATTTTTACTCGTCTTTGATAAAGTATGGAGTCCCATAATGCACTGGCTGACAGTATAGACATTGAAGATTTTGTATTTTATTTTACTGCTTCAGTTTGTTTATTGGTTTTGGTAATTGGGCTAATAAAATTGCTTAGTTTTAACTTGTGGGCTAATTATCTGTGCACTTGTTATTCAACATAGGAAAATCCAATAAAGAATTATAAAGAAAAATATCCAACTAGGTTAATATTCCCTTTAAGATGAACTTGACTTGCAGTTACTGGACAGAAATTAAATAAGAATTATTAAAATACATATAAATTCCTTAAATACAACTATAAATATAAAACATATTAGGGTATAACAGTAAGTGATCGCTCACATCAGGAACAGCCATCATCTTCTGTGTGACAATGTTGTCGAGGATGAAGGAGAAAGCGACCTGATCATCATCGTCCAGAAGAGGATTAATTGCTTTTTCCAAACGAACCAAACGCTCCTCTTTCTGCAAAGAGAGCCACGATAATTACTCCTCAATCTCTCTACAAGTGTTTTTGAGTCCTAGTGAAATATTTGAATCTACCTCTTTCAGTTTCTCATCACACAGACTCAGCATCGCTTGACCGACAAGGGTTAAGGGATGCTTTGCACCTGAAAAATACATATATTAATCCATATAAACAGATCATGTGAACGTGTAGTCTGAGTAAATACCTTAAGTTCCAATTTGTAAAACTACCATTGTACGTAGCGCTATTTTTGAAGATGAGTTCGACGCTCTCTCTGAACTCTTCTCGTGAAGGGTACATGCGCTTGCGGACATTTTCACGTAACGTCTGCAGATCCATCGGTCGTGTGATGATCTTGTAATAATCCTTAACTACTTTGCCATTCACAGGAGTGTGAAAGGGGTACGTCTGAGAGACAAACAAAATATTCAATCTGTGTGTCAGAGGATGTGTTTGTCTAGTATATAACGTAGGTGAATGAATCTTACATTAGGAAGGTCCCTTATGTCATTAATGATGCTCTCCAGGACTGAAGAGAGTGTGACCATGGGGTCTGTCCTTCTGCGATGGATGGACTTATGAGGACGCTGAGAGAAAGACAGAGAGATAGTATAACAAATGATGATGGCACACTGAGAAGCTGCAATGTGCTGATCACTCATTCAGGGTCTACAGGAATCTGTAAACAACTACTGCACAAGCAAACTTAAATAAACTTAAAACATACTCTTACATTGAGGTAGTCACAGTGTACTGTCGTCCCCACACGTCTCTTCTTTTTAGGAGGAAGCTGCTGCTTAGGGAACTTCAGAACCAGAGATTTCCTCCGCACTTCATCAGCGCTATAAACATATTAATCACATATCATAATACAAATACTAACACAGCTAAGGATACAAAAGATGTGAGTAGCTGACAATACTTTTGGGGAAGTTGACATGCCAGAAACAGATTATCAAAAAATACAGTATTTGGAAAATATTTTTAATGTGATTATGCATACAGCATATTAATTCCTATACAGAACATTTTAAAATTCATGTCACACAACCCGTGATATTCAATTAGTGTCTCAGTTAATGTTTAGTTTCTAATTTCCGCTAAGTTGTGATTGTCATCTAATTTATATTTTATTTCAGCTTTATTTCAATTAACAAAAATAATTTTCAATGATTTTAGTAAACAATAACAACTCTGACCACAGGCCCATTTTAAAAGTGAAGGAGGTTAATAGAAACTTAATATGGAATTTAAATGGCAAGCAATTAAATGATTTACACTTGCTCTTACACTTTTATCAATTTTAACCTCTTAAAAATGTTTGTTGTTGATTTAAAACAAGAAAAGTTCACAACTAGTACCATGTCTGCGTTACCTCTCAATGAGCTGCTTTCCAAGAACAATCTTGGTTCCTTCTACTTTAATAAGTTCTTCATTGTCATTGGGGATGACAGTCTTCTCAAGCTCCTCTTCTTGCTCCTCTGTCATAGCCACTGGATTAGAAGGTGGGGCATTGGTTTGGTAGTACAATGGGCAAAACTTATTGGTTCTCATGTGTCCAATTGCCCCACAAGCACCACATTTCAGCTGTAGACAAAACCAAAAACATCAGTCTGCGCAGAAAAATATGTGCTTGTTTCATTCACAGCAAAACACTTTCAGAAGGACTGATCAGCGCACATCAGTGGCGAGTAGAAGTATATTTCTAATTTAGTACCTTCAAGTCTGGACGTTCTTTAGCCTTTTTGGTCTTTTTCTCAGGTGGACCTTTAAATTTGTCTTTCTCCTGGTTCCGTTTAAGGCGCCGCAGCTGCTCCTGAATTCGTCGCCGTTCCTTTCTCATCTCCTCCCTATGCTGTTCATCGAACAATGCAAACTTGCGACTGCAGACAAATGAGGAACACACAAAGGCATTTTTACTAATGATAAAAATAAGGAATTTTACGTATGTTAATAATCATTTTTAACTTTTTAAATAAAAGTGTGTGTTCAATACTAAATTAGTTTTGCTGTGTACTACTACTGACTACTGAACTTTTGGTATCACGACAACCCTACTAAGTACACAGATACGTACATGAAGTCATCATCCTTTGTGGTGCGTATCCGCAAATAGGCGTCGATAACAGCCGGTTTGCGCACAGTCTCACAGCGCACATACTCTTTACCATCCTCGTCACGGAACGTGCGATAAATTTTCAGCCTTCTCCCTGTTGCTGAAGAGTTCAGGCTAGTGACGGAGGAAGCGTCATCATCTTTGTGAGAGCTGGTGGAGAGGGCGCTCGCTAAAATGCACAAACAGATGATGTTATTAGACACAAAGAAAGACAAAGATCTGATATTAGACAATGGCTGGATTAAAAAAATATTGATTTTAATCAATACTCTTTTGATGAACTGATATAGATTCTTAAATTCCAAGAATTAAACTTATATGGTGTTTTGGTGTGTAAAGAAACCTTAATATGCAACGTAAGCTTGTTGCGTATATTTCATTTCCCTATTAGTCGACGTTGTTGTATAACAACCATGCGTAAGGGACATATGGGCTATCACGCAGCAGTAAGTCATGAAGCGCGGTAACAGATGACGTCATATCTAGCGCGATTCCAATAACTACACAGAACCCAACTATTCGCCACACCAGTGCAATGTTTCAATTCATGCAAACTTTATGGCCAAATATACATAACGAAAAGATGATAGTAAAACCTTGGAAAATTGCATTTAAGACTGTTTAATACTTTTAAGGGCCTTACTTCTCTCTAAATTGATATATCAACTTTTAATACTTTTTAAGACTCCGCGGACACCCTGGAATAAATCTGCCATGTTTTTATGACAGCCAATATATAAATACTTACATTGCAAAAAACGAGTAGAAACATAATCATGTCATTAAAAAGCTATAATGATAATTTTATAATAACGTCTGAATGTGCAATTTAAATGCAAGTAGCCTATACAAATCATTTAATTTAACCTTTAATATTATAGTAATGTACCAACTGTTGTTGCAGATTTTTTTCCGCTTAGGTATTGTACCTGATACATACCCCAATAAATCAATATTGAATCGAAATTGGAATTGAATCGAGCCGTAAGCTCAATTTCAATTTCATACACACGTACAGCCTTTGCGTCGTTCCTTGCGGCCCCTCTCTCTCTCGTTGTCCTCTCCCATCAGCATCCGCTGCAGTTCTTTTCTCTCCTGTTCTTCTCTCTCTCTGCTCAGCTGAGAGCTGGTCTTCTTATTCTGCAACATGTTTTCTATGTTCTTTCCCATCTCCTCAAAATCACTGTCCTCTGCTGAGCTGCTGTCTGTGTCCGTCGATAACACCTCGGTGGACTCCAGTACTCTAAAAAACAAAAACATTAACAGTTTACATGCACATGGTAATATTAATCACAAGTGTCATATTTCAATGCTGTCACTCACAACCTTGTTAGGGTGAGCATTATCTGTGTTACGGCCAGAGATGCAAACTCATAAGGGGTGAAAAAGGTGACAAAGATGCATCCCACCCTCCCCAAAATCAATTTTGCTTGTAACACACTCCCTTTAACCTTTAAGTGCTTATTTGACATCAGCTTGTCATGTTTTGTGCTACTTTCGGTTAATTAATGTCAATCATAGCAATTTCAAGAGTGATTTACGGAACAATTTAGCATTTTACTCGTATAATTAAATATGTTTGTCACTCCTGAAACTTTGCATTATACATGGATATTGGTCCCCTTGGAACCATGACAAACAAAACATTTCTTCCAATTTTTAATGGATTATATACTGAGAGCGAGCAAAGAGCGCTCCCTCTATTGCACGACTGACTGAGTTCACTCACTCGAGCGAAAACTCACGTCATAATCAATAAATCTAACTACACACTGAACAACGAATTTCTTATTTACATCGTGTCTAAGCTTTGGTGCTGTAATGAAAGGATTTGCTAGTTTGTAGAACGCAGTTGCGTTAAACAAAAACTCATTCAGAGTGGATTCTGACGACCCAACTACTTTCAGGATCTCACTTGTTCTGCAGGTCAAAGATCCTCTGGCATTCCTCTTTGTAACGTTCTTGATGTTCCGCTACAGAGAATCGAGACCCACGAGCAAATTTGCTCATAGGCCCCTCCCCAGAACGAGCCTGTTCAGTAGACATGGTCCTCACAACATCGATCACCTCCCAACGGGAAAGTTTCTTTATCTAAATATACACATACATACATAAGAGACAAATATTAGGGAATATGAAGACAAGAGACTACAAAATGACCACATTATCATTAGGGAGATTAATTAACATTGAAAATAAAAATTACACAGAGGATTCTATGATAACTATGATTAGCTTAATCTGGGGTCATTCAGAGACTGTATCTTTCATTAATTGATTAGTTTAGCGTCACCTCTTCCTCAGGAACTCCAAACTTGCGGAGCAACTGTTTGGCATTTTTGAGCGACAAGCGTCTCAGATCCGCATCAGTCCCTGTCACAGTCTTTTTCACTGGCTGGGGCTCTCGATCATCCTGAGCAAAAACAGGAAACGGTGTTTGATAATCAGGGTTAGTGGACATTCTCATACATCTGAAACATTTCTAATTTCCAGGAGCTGTGCTAAATGTTCAGAAAGCATGTACCTTCTGCTGTGTAGGTTTGTTAGGGACTTTAACATATGAAAAACCTTCTCCACATCCGGTGGGGTCAGCGACCCCTGTGACCTCCAGGAGACACTTCCCCTTCATGGCTGCGATGAACGCCCGAGTTGTGTTCCATGGCGCAGTGCGTACCTAACCATACCACCACATTAATATAATCAAAACACCATCCAGCATAAATACAATATTCAAATGTACTCATTAAACCGCTGACCTCATCATCAATCTTCATCTGGAATTCCTCCTCATTCTCTTCCTCAGGTGCAAAGAAAGACTTTTCACCATAACCAGCATCCTGGTAGACAGAAGTGTACATTAGCTGGTGTGGCTCTGTAAGAAAATTGTGCACGTCGGGATAGGAAGGGCGCATGTGTTAACCTTTAGTCTCTGCTCCGCCACCAGCATACTGTAGTACGAACAACACTGCTCTGGGGAAACCATTGCTCTGATCTCCTCTTCGGTTGGAAGCCGGAAATCAGGTTTCAGCACCCACCAGTTGGAATCCATACCTGATATAGTAGGTATGAAAGAGCTTCAGTACAAAACAGACACTGTATCTGCTACGCAAGAACTGATGATTTTTCTCCACACAATGGACTTTCAACCAATGTTTTGAAGTCCAAATCAATTCAGTTTCAAAGGCCTTTGACGTTCTTCAAACGACTCTGCACGTTCCCAGCTGAGTAATAGGGTCCTTTAAAATATAACAGACTTTGTTTACTAAGATACGTGCTGAAACTGGCATTTTTTTGATGTAATTTTCTGTGAATATGTAGAGCTCAATTCAGCATTCACAAGCTGTCTGAGAAGGGCATTGGATGTGTGCAAACACAAAACTTCTCATTCTACTGAATTGAGTCAACTGTCCCAAGCTACGCTTATACTGGCCCCGGGCCTTTGGCGAGTCCTTATTGTCGAACACTTAGAAATTTTGTACGTTTGGATCCCCGTTATCTGCAAAATCTCAGTGAATCTTGCAGAAGTCTGTTTTGTAGAGGGCCCTGTAACCCAGAGCCATTTTTAGGCATAGTTAAACTAGGAGGTCGTCTAGGGCGCCATCAGCACATGTCTGGCACTTTAGCAGGGGTGTGTAAAGGGTGTCACAGCCACCCTGAAAGGTGATTGCCACCCCCCACTGCATCTCCCAAGTTCCCAACACTATTGGGGCAAAAGTACTGTCAATCTGATGATTCCTATATGCCAAGTTTATACAAGTAGACTTGAAATGAATACCAGAAATACTAATGTTGCTTTTTCAGATTTGACTGGGGGGGCGCAAATAAGTACTTCGCCTAAAGAGTCAAAATGTCTAGAAACAGCCCTGCATAACCAATTAGCATGGGGACAGTATGTGTAAAACGAGGCAGAATTATGTGATCTGGTGTATTTCCTTAGCTTTCTGTTCCTGTCCTACCTTCCCAGTACCAGGAAAAGTACTTGTTGCATCTGTCAATTCTCCTGTCTGACAAAACACACACACAGTGACTGAAAACATTTTTAATTTCTCTGAGTTCCTCCTGTTTTCTATTACCTGTGCATTTCAAACATTTTTATTGAAAATGACAGAAGGTAATCTTGTGCTAAAGGTTGATTTTAGAATTTAATTTAAGATGGATGTGTGCATGAGAGTAAGTGCACCTGTGCGTTTGAAGTCAGCACAGAGTTTGAGGCGTTTGCGAATGCTGCTTTCAGAGTGAGAGGGAAAAGCTTTCTTTATGTCCTCCATACGTATACGGCGAGGGCGATCTTTACTCTTCCAGAAGAGACGATAGATGAACACCTACAGAGAGAGAGAAACCATGTAAATACACTCCATGAAACTGAAGATGTTAAATACACCAAGTAGTCTGCATATTAGTACTGTCCTATGTATTCAGCCATTAGATATTCAAAACTTTACTCATCCACGCATCACTCCTTATCACTCATTAACATGCAACCTGAATAAAACGGGAGGAAAGAGATGGGTGCTGGTGCTACCTGTAGGAAATCTCGAATGTGTGTGTTAGCTCGTTTAGAGTTAGGCCCTGGCACCTCATAGAGAGGGCACTCTTGACCCACAACAAATATGTCCACAAGCTCTCGGATGAAGTAGCCCTGCCTTGTCCGGATAATCAGGAAATCAGTCTCAGGCATCTTATGTAGATAGATGGGAGCTCTGAACAAGTTATTTTCAAAGGCCTGTGACACACACACAACAAACAAAAGATCAACATAATTCAGAAGAATGAAATTTCAAGGGATTGTACAATGTGATAAAAAAAAGAACATGAACTTGAAGGTGGCAGGAGGTGACAGGATTGTATAATTGGTGTCCATGATGTTACCTGCAGTAGTTGTCCAGGATGTAATGATCCCAGGAATGGAGAAGTGTGACAATAAACAGTCTCTCCGTATTTACAGTCAGGTGCTCCTGGGTCTTTACCTGGTTTCTACAGGTATAGACATTGACAATGCCATCATCAGCAGTGACCAGACTTGGAGACACAGATCCAAAACAAGACCTCACATTATTGAGACTCAGATCTCAGATTTGATCTAGTCCCAGACCTACATTAAGATCACGTTTATGCCTTCAGTATTGTGGCCTGTATGAAGTTGCGAGTCGACTTACTCTTTTGTAGTAGTTCTTGATCTTGGTCGCCATGCCAACTTGCATGAGAAGAGGAGGATACTCCTCACTATATTCAGCCAAAATTAGGTCTCCATCTTTGCCCGTGAGATCTTGAGCTGTGCGCATAAAGAACATGTCTCCTCCACCCGATGCTTGACGCTCCTGTTCTCGCATCTGAGAGAGATTTTAAAATATGAACGAACAAATGAAGGACAAGTAAAAACTTTACAATATACACAAACACACTCACTGTCACATTCACAAACACATAAATTAATTCTCAGGCTGTGTCAGTCTACCTTAGCCTTCTTCTTGATGTGTTTGAGGAGAGACTGGGTTGGGTGCGGGCCGGGCTGGGACAGTGCTCCAAATGAGTACTTCTTCAGGGAGGGTCGATGAAACTGCCGTAGTTTCATGGGTCCCATGTGAGTTGGGAAGAATGGCTGCCTCAACTCAACAGCAGGAATGGAATGCTGAGGAAAGAAACGTTCACGGAAGAACTAAATAAAGAAAACTGGCAAAACAAAAGCAGGAAGTCAATCGAGTGATTGAATTAAATCATTGTATTATTCTGTTCTAGTGTTTTGGACAATGGCACTAAATAAATATTACACTGTTCTTAGATGGTCATTTTACAGTAAGCCTGTGCACATGCTCAAAAAATATAACGAGCTGCTGTCTCACAGAAACCATATTATTCAGATTTGACTCTGGGTCCCTATTCACATCCCTAATCCCCCACCTGGATGATGTTTCCTCCAAAGCTGCCCCTCAGCCCCTGCTGTTTAGGGTAGTAGAACTCATCGTTCGACAGATTCCAGGGATCTTTAATCTCCGGTTGGGACATATTCTAGATCAGAGTAAAACAAAGTGTCGCAAATCATCTACTTTTCACATCCCAGCATTCTTTTCCTCACAACTCATTTTGTTTATCTTCGTCTCACCTGTTGAGGTTCATCTTTGATGACGCCCGTCTTTCCCAGCAGAATGCGACTTTTTTTCAGTGCTGTCTCTTTTTTGTTTTCTTTGGAAGGAGAATGAGAGGCTCTCTCCTCTTTTTCATCTGGGATCTCTGTAAAAATAGATCAAGGTCAAAATTCCATGTACACTTATAAAGAATTTTGTAAAGAAATGGTTCTCAACCGGGGGACCAGGGCCCAATAAGGGGCCCCAAGATGACTTTGATTGATGACAAATTATTTAAAATTAGACAAAACAAGCATTATGATAAATTAAAACAACTAAAAATTAAGATATTTCTTGTTTAAATTCACCTTGGTAACATTTTTTTTTTTTATTTGAAGGTTTAGGGAAACCTTTAGGGAAAAAGGGTCTTGGAAAACCAGGATGTTAACACAAGGTTATTTTTATAATGGATATAGATTTTTCTAGTTATGCAAAGCTCTAAAATATTTCATCAGGTAGAAATTGTGAGATATTATTAAATTAATTATTAATTCTTTTTAACTCCATCATGAAAAACAGGATAAGTCATGGGGCCTTTGAATATTGTTGTAAACGATAAGAGACCTTGGAGTTATAAAGGTTCAAGAACACTTGAAAGACAGATCACTACCAAAGTAATAGTTGTTAAGTACGTTTGATTAAATTAATAACTATAAAAGTCTGACTACAAGTGAACTTTCTCAAGGTTTAAAATTAAGTATAAAAATATTAAACAATACCAAGAATGATGTTTTCATCATTGGGGTTGAGGGTGAGAATGGGAGGGGAAGGGAGGCAGTCCATGCTCTGGTCATCCCAGATTATGTTGTCTTCCCATCGTCCATACACAAGCTCCTCATTATCAATTGGGAATATGGAGAACCAAGGGTTGTCATCCTCATGAGCAACTGTAAGAAAAGAAAAATTCAGTTTCTTCTACAGTATATACGCCCTAAAGAGAAAATATGCTTTGTTAAACTCAGGACAATACCTTGAAGATCATGATTATGTTTGTCTCTTTTGGAACCTGTTATGGATGGAGTTTTGACCAAAGGAGGAGGAGTCGGGGGCACCAACTGCGAATTACTGCGACTTAGACCTGGAAAACGTTCATGCCACATACCAATAATCCATCAGGACATAAAAAATATTTGTTTTTGATGTGATGCACTGTCAGTGTTGTGAATGTGCATGTGTGACCTTCTCTGTTTATTTGTTGCATTTATGGCTGTGTTCTCTCACCCTGCTGAGCATTATAAGCATTGGCGTTACGGGTCATGCTAGTAGGAAGCCACCCGGCCAGACTGGCACGCTGAGTTTTAGTGCCCTTGTGTTTCACATCATCTCCATTCCAGATGATATCTTCCTCCCACTGCAGCTGGGTCACCATTAAAAACAACTCATCCTGCATCGGAGACACCTCATCCCCCTGCTAACACACAGATGAAAGTACAGATACAAGTAATTGAGCTGTCTGTAACTATTCCTAAAGAATGTTCCTACTGCATGTGTCATTTTATTGTGAATGAACCGCGGAACCGCGAGAGGGGCGTGCGACGTCACACGGTCGAAAGACTCGATTTGAGGCACGGGAAAACATATAAGGAGATTAAAACAAATCATTAAATCAATAAATTTTATCATTAAATGATGGTTGTGTACAGGCACTGATAACACACATTGCAGTACGATCAACTTGTAAAAGTGCATGTACCCCTTTAAGCGTATGACACGGGAAGCCATGCACATTCAAGTTCCAAATGGCTGCAACCAGTGTTATTTATTTACTAATATACTATTCAAGTATTTATTAATATTTTGAATTATTTGTTCAATTTTTCATTTAAAATATCTTAATTTTTGTGTTTTTTTTTTCAATTTGTTTTTTATTTAGATTTCATTTATTATTAGTTTCATTTATTTTTGAGTAATCTGCAAAAGCAACATTTCTCATTTTTATTTAGGTTAAAAAAATGTTATCTTATATTTCAAACTAACAAGCTTTATTTACCAATAACAACACTGACCTCAGCTTGTGCTTCTTGGGGTGTTTCCTGCTCACTGACTGGTTCAGAAGCTGGTGGATTAGCAGATTTTTCCGCTGCATCGGTACAGTCTTGCTGTTGGTCATCTCTGAGTTTAAATCCATAATGAAAGCCACTCCCATCCTCCGGGACGCCAAGCATGTCATACCAAAGCTGTGCTGGACCATAACGCCACTCTGCCACCTTTGGCCTCACCTCAGACACCTTATCACCTTCACCAGACACTTGCAGGAACTTGGACTCCACCGGAGCCATCATGGTGATCTACAAAGAGACAGACATGAAGAGTGTTTTCTTCTTGATCTCATCATAACATGGGTCCTTTTTCTGAAGCGTCCAAAATTAAAAGTTGTCTCTGGTTACCTCATCATCAGACAAACACTGTTCCGGTGGTGGGGGTGGTGCATACTCATAGTCCCATCCTGATTTTTTCTTAGCCCCTGGCTCAAGTGGTTGCGATTCGTTGTCACCTGTAGCAGTCTCTGCCTGTGGCTCTCTCTGCTTTCGTTTGCGTTTCCTGCGAGCACTTCGCCAAACAGATGGCATGTTCTTACCAGGACCAAACAACCGCAAGAAACGCAACACCTGGTAGATCAAAATTTAACACACTATAAAACTGCAAAATACTATTGGAGTGCAAATGAGTTGGCAATCTGATGAAGTGTGTAATCGAATTTTTGGATTATTTATTTCTAAGACATAGTCCCCCAGTTTCACAGACAACCATTGTGTGTGGTAAAATGTAAAATAAAAGTAAAAAAAAAAGAAGTTTTTTTTCCAGGATCCATGTCATTTGAAATATGCTATTTCCTGACTAAGGCATGTTTATAAAAGCTACTTAAATGTCCCAATTGAACTAAGGCCTAATCTTGGCTTAATCAAAGCCCTGTCTATAAAACCAGGTCATTGTGTGCTACAGTCACCTTTCCAGGTCTGAACTCAGGGAAGAGCTCTGTGACTCCAGGCAGGGCTTTAGCAGCATCTTTCTGCATAATGCCTGCAAGAGGGAGGGTGAGACATCCTGCCTGTCCTCCTGTCCCTGAACCCTGAGAAGGTCGATCGCTCTCACTCTCACTGTCTGATGAACTGCTGAAATCAACTTTATCACCCACAGATGATGGAGCAATAATGGAAGGCAGGATGATACCATCAGCCTCATCAGTCACTACAAGGAAAAAAAGAATGAAAAAGGAAAGAACCAAAAAGAGGTGTTAAGAAAAGATTCACACAAAACTGACTGATTCATCTATCAATCATGCCGTCTCATTTACCACTGCTGTTCTGAGTGGGTGTCTCTTCTTTCTTGGTAGGGATTGACAGACTAGGGGGAGGGGGAGGAGGCATGAGTTTGGCATCAACATCCTCACAATCAGCATCATAATCATCCTCTTCATCTGCACACCAAAATACACACGTCAGTAATACGTTTGTGCATATACATCAGTGTTTTCTGCACCAGTTGTGCCTGTGTGTACCCATTTTCCGTGATGGCTGCAGATTGCCCATGGCTTGTTTGTATTTGCGGGTTTCATCTTCGGCAACTTCACTGATATCCGAGTAATCAACTGCATCGTCTGTGCTCCTTACCCATCCTAGATCAACAAACCAAAAATATTGCACAACGTTAGGTTATTCTGTCACATTTCTCCTCTAATGTACATTTGCACATATCCGACTGCTCGGAGTGACATTTTTCTAATAATTAGACAGAAACAGACCCTCTGCATCAGTGTTGCTCTGATCTTGCTCTTGCTCAGCGGTTTCCTCCTCGCTGGCTGTGATCTCTGTAATGAGCGAACCCAAACCCAGAGAGCCCAGACCAGCCAGGTGCTTCTTTGACTCCTGATAAAGAGAAAGAGACAATTGACAGGCTATATGAATCTTCCATATGAAGATCATCATTCCTTGAGCCTCACTCCACTAAGGGCTTTCACACTGACAACGATTTGCAACAAATAAAAGACCTTAAAGTTGCTATACTGGAAGTATAAGATCTTTTCTTCCCTATTGTGATGTGCATCTGAGTGATACGGATAATAGAGGAGAAAAAAATTAGAGAACTTGGTTCTATTCATTAGTTGTTGATTAGACTGAGGCATTTCTCCAGAAGACAGAATAGTATTTTTTTATTATTAATAACAAAAAACTAAAACATGTTCAATATATGTATAAATTTCAATAACATCAATAACATGCATTCAAAAAATAGCAGGGTGGAAAAAATGGGATGGTGATGAATTTCCGACTCTTACTGTATCCAGCACACTGTCATCTTCCAGCTGTCCATTCTCATTGATGTTTCCAAACAGAAACCCTGTCAAGTGGAAGGGCCGGTCCTGGTCCTCATCGCTGTCGGAGTCTGACATTCTACACACAAACACTAACATTCATCAGCCCACCAAATGTAATGCATCCATTTAGCTTCAATTCGTGGGACTCGAAGTTGCAACTTTTCGGATTTAAAGTTAAGTTCTTTAACCACCACACCACCCTTGACTACAACACTACTAATTAAATAAAACAAATAAATTTACACAAATAAGTTACACCGCTAAGCAGTGTATACGAGAAATAATGGAATAAGTTATAATTTGACAATACATGAGAATGAAGATGTTGACACGTTTAACGTTAACCATACTTTTTCATTCGCCTCCCTCTATATTTCAACTCGGTATTATTTTAATTTTATCCCGTTTTTTAGACACTGTTATGGCTTCAACATACTAATCTTTGAGACCATGTACCTTGTCCTCTGTTGCTGTTATCCGGCTCGACGGCCTCTGGATCCTCGGGCTCGAGTAAAAATCGGACCGAAGGAGGAGCTCACTGTCCCCGGTCGATTAGCTGTTAGCAGCCAGCCAGAGGGAGCGCGTAAAGGCATACGCGCAAAAAATACGTTAAAGAGTATTATATGCAAGCTTAGTTTATTTAATATGTAGTTATAAATCCCTCAAACATATGTGGCATGAATGAGCTGCTGCTGCTGCTGCTGCATGCGCGGGTAGGTAGTAGTAGCAGCAGTTGTGTGTGCGTGCTTCTGTTGTTGTGTTAGGAGCTGATTGACTCCCCCTGCAGGTCTAAAGATGCAGCTCCCCACCGGAAAGTAGAGAACACGCCTTTGTTAAAACTGAACAAAGCAAAATAAAAAAAACCTTGAGACCCAGTCCGTTTCATTGAATTATAGAATAGGCCTATCAACTGCTTTGATACTACCATACCTGATTGTTGGCTATAATAATGTTCATTCTTTATTAAATATCTTAATGTTCTTGAGCAAAAACAAACACATTCATATTTCCTAAAATCTATCATCATTTAGGCCTACTTACCGTCTTGTCGTTCTAGACCTGTTACCTTGTTTCTTCTGTCGAAAAAATCCCAGCAAAGTTTTATCTGTACAGAGGTAAAGGGAAGGGAAGGAGGCCTATACATGGGAGTAACTTGTTGACACGTCAGGGCCGCATTGTCGTCGTGTCCAGGCGCAGGTCCTTCATCAGATCTGGACTGTG
>JAOTRC010000034.1:18008446-18022351 GCA_027497675.1 Cyprinella lutrensis
GCGCACCTGTACGCTTGCGCTGGTTGGGTATAGCGTCACTGGATTTATAGGCAGTAATTTACTTGGCCGGCCCCTTGGCGCTCTGCGGCAGATCCTTTCTGCCATTTTCAAAAATCTCTCTCTCTCTTTCTTTCTCGCTGTGTTTCCAACATGGCCGTCCAAGGAGCCCACTGCCTCCCCGCTTTCGCTCTATACCTCCTCTCCGCTCATGCAAGGTCACTCCCTCGCACTTTCTTTTTGTCTTTATTTTTCGTTTCTTTCTCTCCCTCTGCAACCTCCCTCGATCGTACCTTTTCATATTTCACCCAAACGTGAGCGAGGCGCTACGTCTTTTATAGTGCTGCGTCAAAGTGGTGGTGGGGGGGCGATGGGAAAGAAAGCCTTGGTGTGTGTGTGTGTGTATGTGTGTGTGTGACGCTGGGGAGGGGTGCGGGGTGATTGGACACGCTAGGTGCCTCTCTGTAGAATGCAGCACAGGGCTGGAGCTCTCGCTGAATATGGATGAGAAGGAAAGCAGAGGGTGATGCAGTAGGAAGATTCCCCCCGTCAGTCCGCCTCTGACTGAACAATACCAAACCTCTCTCTGCTTCAAACACTCACTCACACACACACACACACACACACATACATACACACACAGCACACACATACACACAGCACACAGCAATTGCATTGGCATCACACACAATCAGAGAAAGAGAGAGAGGGAAATTGAGGGAAAGAGAGCAAGAGAGAGAGACGGGGGCTGACTGCGGGTATGGAGGGGAGGATGCGCTGACGTTGTCCCCCTCTCGGATACGAACCTGGGGAAAAAGGTTGACTGGCCACATTCCTTGACGGCGGCAGAGCTTCTATGATCAGCCCGCAATCGGGCATCGCTCACAGGTCCAGCCTCTCGGCGTCCATGGCTATCTGAACCCCACCTCCAGCACGCTACAGCAGAATGGGTAAGAAATTCTGTCCCCTTTTGTTGACTTGTTGAATGCGTGTGTGCGGATGAGTTGACCGTTTCGCTTTGCGTCTTTTGTTCTTTCGCCCTTTCTTCTCCCGTCCTTCGTTGGCGTCTCTTCATTCATTCTGTGGGAAGGAGAGGCTTGCTTGTCCTTGCAGTGTGCCTAGGACAGGCCCTCCTTTTCACATGCAGAGTGTGTGTGTGTGTGTTGCGTGGGGGGGGGGGGGTTAACAATGCAATCCCTCTTGACCCACTCCTTCTGTGTGTTTGCATGACACTCTGTTCACACTCTATGTGCTGTGTGTAATCATAGGTTTGAGCCCGTAACCGTCTGCCTGTGTTAGCGGCTGTGTAAGTATGGCTCACTGGCAAACAGCAGCAACAGATTGTATTATTTACTCAGACACTCACTGCTGAAAACCTGTTACACCAGCTTTCCTTACATCATCACCGCAAGCAGGAGCGCATGGGTGAGGAGCGCTCCCAAAGCGCTCGTCATTCTCAAATCACTGCATGAGAATGTGCTCTAGGTTTTCCGTTTAACAACAGGTAAGCGACAGCAGACCTTCCCGTTGGCTCTTTGAGCCTTCAGAATGTCACCTCCAAGTCATCTTGGAAAGGATTGTGAGGCGGTCGCGATGGAGAGAGCAAAGTTTCATTCCTCGCCTGCCAAGGTCAAACGGTCCACACGCCGACACTGCCGCTCTGTAAAAAACGGCTGCCGGAGGTTCGCTTTTCTGCGATGCTGGTGCGACGTACTTCAATGATTGAGAGAGCTCTGATTGCCCTTTCTATATCCTTTCCGTTCATATGAACGCACTCACTCTTTACTTATCTCTCCTCCGGCTGCACTCTTCAAAAACCTCCATCATGGATTCCTGAGCGTGTGTCCACTGTGTCCTGTCCTCTTCCTCCGTTCACTGCAAAGTGCCCTCATTAAACAGTCCCTCTAACAGTGTCTGCATTCATTCCATTCACACTCGCACCCTCCCGTTCAACAGACCGGTCATTGATAAGATCGGGATCTGCCTAGCTGAGTGTGTGTGTGTTTGCTCGGCTGCAGCGAGCATCATGGACTGGAATCCTATCATTACCTGTCAGTCATGTGTGTGTGTGTGGCAGAGAGCATTGAGTCGGGTGAGGCAATGATGTAATGCATATCCCACTGCGCACCTGGAGCGCTGCAGAGGACAGGTACAGATTGAACCACTCTGCACTGCTCTTTCCAGATCTCAATCGTGTCTACTAGCCCCTCTCGAGGGCCCTACGTAGGGAGCTGGTGTCCTTGTGTGAGCGTTTGTGTATGACGTCGTCACAAGATGAAGTATTTCGGACGCTGCTTGTGAGAAACCCTGATGCCAGTCCAGTGCAGAGAATTAAAAAAAAAACATCTCTCACCCTCTGACATTTGCACTCATTCATTTAACAAATTATTTTCTATGGAGTGACTGAGGGAGAGATAGAGAAAAAAGAGAGGGATGAACAAAAGAATAGCAATGCTGCAGATAATCGCTTTTAGATCTGTATAATTGAGATGGGAATGCAGTTTTTATTTTCCGTTTTCCAGAGTTTCATGCGTTTCTATAGGGATGTGAGTGATTGGGTTGCACTGTGTTTTTCTCGAATTGTCTTTTCAATTTAAATTCTGCTCGGGTATCTTTCTAACTGTGCATTGCACGTTCAACTGCGCTTAAGCGACTTATATTTCTTTCTTTCTTTCTTTCTTTCTTTCTTTCTTTCTTTCTTTCTTTCTTTCTTTCTTTCTTTCTTTCTTTCTTTCTGTATTTCTGTATTTCTGTATTTCTTTCTGTATTTCTGTCTTTCTTTCTGTATTTCTTTCTTTCTGTATTTCTTTCGTTCTGTATTTCTGTCATTCTTTCTGTCTGTCTGTCTGTCTGTCAGACGAGATGATGTATTACAACTGAAGCTAATGTTTGCTTTGATCCTGGTGCCATCTACCAACTGGACCTCCCATTCGTAGCTTGATTATATATGCCTGGGCTGACAATTACATTTCATTGGATTTCCTAGATTTTCTGGTATTAATGGGATTGTCTGGATAGGACGATTGATCACATATATCGACCAGACTGGCCTTCCAGTTGTGAGAGTGTGTGCTGTATTTTGGGAAGAACTGCACAAACGCTTCACGCCAGCATTAGTGTACAGGTGACGTTTGGTGTGATTTGGAAAGCATCAAGCCTTCCCATAGGAGAGTCAATCAGAGTTGCTTAGAGACCATAATATTTTCACCTTCTCCTTGCTGCCCCTCCCATCTCCTCTTCCCCTTATCTGTCCTTTTTTCCTTTAACACTCCCTGTCTTTTCCTTACTGTAGAATACTCCTTTCTTCATTCAGATCTTTTGCATCTGAGCTGATGCTTCCATATCTTTTTTCATTATTTGTATGTTTTTATGTTTGCACTTATTCTGCAGTCTTTCTCTCCCCCCTTGTATCTCTGACTCTCTCTCTCCTCCTCTCTGCAGTGGTAAAGGGTCAGCTGCAAGAGATTGGGGGCATTTGAGTCTGCGAAATCCATCTTATCTTTCGGATTTACTACAGTCTCTGAAAGACACTGATATAGTACACAAACACAATGCACTTTTGTACCTGCTTCCATTTTGTCACACCATACATAAATAAAATGACCTTTTCTGCTACAAATCAAAATAGTTTTTAAATTGTTTTAGCTGTGCCAACAGTAACATTTAGAAGGGTATATTAAGTATCCAACATAACTTGAGCTATATAATGTCACTGTGATGTCACCTTCTGGTCCTTGCTTTAGCAATGGACTTTGGTCCATATGTTGTGTTTAGGATGTGTAATATTGTGGTGGGAGAGGGAAGCCTTGTCCCCCTGGGAACCCCTGACTGACTTATGCGCTGTTGGCTGGGTTCTTCTGGACAAATCTGAGGATTTAGCATCCATATGCTCCTGCCTGAACAGCCTTCCAGGCAATTACCCACAAGCCCACAGCCTTAGTATAGTGAAGTGCTACTGCCTACACAACACCCGCCACATATTCTCACTTAAACCTCAACTTCTGACTGTGACACAGAACCTCCATGCTGAGGATCTGAGCTGTTTGTCGGCTCGCCGACCCTTTGTGTGTGTGTGTGTGTGTGTGTGTGTGTGTGTGTGTGTGTGTGTGTGTGTGAGAGAGAGAGAGAGATGGCAAAAAAAATATTGAAGGACAGAAAACACAGAGATAGTTTGGTTAAATTTAGACCTCTACCAACCCAAAGCAGGTCACTTTATCTCTGCATGGGGAAAAAGTGGGACAGAGGCAGAATCAGTAGGAACTCATCAGGGAGAGAAAGCGAGCGAGGAAAAAGTAAAGAAAGAAATATAAATGGAATAGGAGGGGAAGTGAACAAAAGAAACAGATGTGTCTCTCTTCATGTTTTGTTTGCATATTGTTTGAAAAGTCTCTGGTTGGTCTGTTATATAATTTTACTACAGTTTTCAAGAAATGTGCAACAAATCCCAAAAATATTTTGTACTGAACATGACTAGATTGCACATAACTAAGAACAAAAAGACATGCTATGATATTTTAAACCAAAGTATTATTGTTGTTATTGTACAATTATAAATTATTTTACTATTACATATACAGTGATGCTGTTGATTTACTCAAACTCTTTTTCTCTTTTGTGTGCGTGTGCAGAGGAGGGTGAATATTTCTTGAAGGTGTTGATTCCCAGCTATGCTGCTGGTTCAATCATCGGTAAAGGGGGTCAAACCATCGTCCAGCTTCAGAAAGAGACTGGAGCCACCATCAAACTGTCCAAATCTAAAGACTTCTACCCAGGTATGCATCACATCACATTACTCATTTCAGAGATAAGCACATTTATTTTATTAAATACAAAAATACTCTGTCTATGGTTAGATCTGTTTTATAAATCCTCAGTTAAATCATTTTATTTACTGTGTAACAGATGGTGGAGTTAATAGTGCCATGCATAAATCTCTTTTAGACTAAACACGCTTGAAAATAAAGATCCTTCAATGTTTTTGCTTCTAACCCTGTGTTCTTTAAAGTACATGGGTATTTTTGTAATGAATAAATGGTCCTAAAGTTCTTCTATGGCATCAAGCTGTAAAACCATTTTTTTATTAATTAGAGGAGTCTTTATTTTTAGGAGTGAAGGATAAAAGTTGAGAATTTTTTAGAATAGATAATCTTTACTTTCACTGATAAAGATTTTTTCTTTGCAAGCTAAAACTTCTTGAATTTTAGAATCTTGGAAGTGTTTGAATGTTATGCAAAAGGTCTGATGGAGGTAGATTAATGTATACGAGGATGTTTACAGATGTTGGCCTGCTATAGTGTCTTTTCCACCATGTGTCATTAAGAAGCTGCTTTATGTTGTAGCGTGAAAAATAAAAATGGCTGAGAATGACAGTGGAAAATGTGCCCATAGGGAGAGGAAATATGTGAGAAAGTGTGTGTGTGTGTTTCGCAGCTGTGAAGCGTACAGCTGAATATTGTGAACATAATTTGTCTGTGAATCGCTATGTTTTCATTCATTAAACACACTCGTTACAAACTATCCTGAGACCACCTGTTCTCCCTTTCACCCCTCTACTAACACACACAAACACACAGTCTCTCTCTCATTTGCCTTCTCACTCGCTTTTGCAGTTTTTTATCTTTCAAATTCACCTTTCATCATCCCACCAATTTTAAAATATTTTATAGTTTTCAAATAATTTCTTTTCACTGTTTATTCTAACTGCACAATGCAATTATTTACCAAATCAGAAATGAAGAATGAGAATTACTTTGTTCAGATTTATTTCCTGAATACGAATTTCATCCTAAATTAAATTTAAAATTGAGGTAGCAAGCTGAATAGCAAGCTTTGTTTACTTTTAAAAGCAAAAAAAAAAATGTTTTGAAATTTGAAAGTTCACACTACATGGATGGATAGAAAATTGATTTCATCTAAATTAATCATTAATAAATTCCTCTTCCTGTAATTCCCATTTTTATTCAACTTCCTGTGTAGCTGTGACCGATTCAATTCAAATTCTAGTTAATTCATAAAATACAGATATCTTCCAAACCCTGTGTATAACAAGTAGTGCTGCTCTGGCACAAACACCAGCACATCCTTAATCATTCTGGTCTCTGATATAATAGCAGCTTCTCTTCCAAATCTCATTTATCTTATGAGACGTTGAAAGAGAAACATTTAAACTCTCTCTGGCTCGCAAGAGAGCTATAAAAAGAATTCACCTACAGCTGAGCGGTCTCACTCCAGCCGGCAGTGCTTTAACACACACCGTACGTAGTCTGTCACATGTACTGTAAATTACAATTCAGTCTTTTCTTAAAACTGGTTTAAACGCAGATTCTTACCAAAAAACAAACCTCCTCAAAGAGGGCTGGACTGATATGAACACTGCACACACACAAGTGTGTGCTATATTCAGGCATGGTTTGTTTGTCTTCAACATCTTGAAGAGTGAATGTTGAAACTGGTTGTTTGTGTGTGTGTTGCGTTGTGCTTCAGATACGAATAAGTATGTGATACTCAATCTAGTGGTAAAAAAAACACAGCCGAGGAACAAACACAGTGTTGGAGGTCTCTCTCTCTCACACACACACACACACACATGCAAGGCAATATCTCTGCACTGTTGCCCAGAAACAAACACACGCTACCAACAACCTACATGCCCCCGCTTCCCACATCTCTCTCCCTCCAAAAAAAAAAAAAAAAAAAATAGAGGATGATCATGACAGTATATTTAGGACATTGAATGATACTTTCCACCTCAATACTGAACAAATCCAAACTTGAATTCAGATTGACACAATACGCAGATGAACTCATTGTAGACATAATCTCTCTGGTCATGGTGAACAGGGTCCAGTCCAATGTGAGCTCTTTGGTTTCTCACAGTTACAAGAGTATTTCAGACTGTCCATGCACTTCAGGGCAGTGAGATGCCAGAGATTAGAAGATTGTATGTGTGTCCTAGACATTTGTGTGGGGTGTCCCACAGGAGTTAAGTGGTTAGAGAGGACAGGTTCAGAATTTAATGCATTCTGAATGAATATCATGTAGCCGTACGTTTATCTCTCTTTTACCCCGTGTTACAACAGCCCGTTTTATTCTTTCTGATAATGCATTTAAACTGAAATGAGAAATTGCTTCTTTGAAAATGTAATGTGTGTTTGGTGTGTATGGTGTTGCTTCCCACTTCATGGTCATTGGTTAAGCTCCCAGGAAATTCATGAACTGATCGAACGTACATCTTGGCTAAAATGCAGTGCAAGTAGCTTTGGATAAAAGTGTCTGCCAAATGCATAGATTTAATTTAAACACATTTAATTTAAAAACAGTACAATATCACAGTACATTACCTATTGTATTTGTATATTATTTGATTGATGTTAAGCTTTTCTAATAAATCTTTGTACTGTATTGATATATGTCCAGATTAGATACATATATCGTTCAAAAATTTGGTGTCAGTAAGTTTAAAAAAGAAATGAATACTTAAATAGATCAAAAATGAAAAGACATTTATAATGCTACAAAAGATTTGTTTCAAACAAATGCTTTTCTTTTGAAATTTGTGTCTCCGGGAGCACATGTTGGCGAACTTGCCTGGGAGGGTATCGTGATATATTTGAGTAAAAATGATAGGCTCATTAATACCTTTGGCTTATTCCAAATACTACAAATTGCATACTTTGTCTTCAATAACAAATGTACATAATTACACAAATAAATCTTAGCTATACTTTGTAGAAAATACTTTTGTATACTATAATGTATTTCGAAAGTATACTTTCAATGCATTGTTACAATGATAATTTCCAGCACACAATTAAATTATACCTAAAATATATTTTAAATAAAGTGCAAATAAATACACTTTTAAAAAATAAACTGAATTTTCACTTCACTTCAAGTATATTTTTCTAAAATATATTTATTTTAAAGTGTGTTATATGTTGTATTGTGAAAATAGGTAAAAGCATGATCCTAACATACTTGTAATTTATTTAAAGATAGTGCAGTTTTTGTTAGTATATTTGCAATGTACTATTGACAAAGGAATATATTTCAAATACAATAAAGTATACTTTTTTCATACAACAGAAACAGAAAGAAGTTACCACGGCGAATACACAATACTAACATGTACTGTTAATAAAACATGGAAACTGCTCCTGATTAATGAAAATCATACTTGCATCCAAATCCTTCCCAGCTAACAACACACAACCATACGTAATTTATTGTTACTTTTTGGTAACATCATGACCAGTGTTGGGAGTAACGCATTACAGGCATTCCGAGTTTTGCAATCAGACTACTTTTTTCAAAGCAACTAGTAAAGTAATGCATTACTTTAAAATTTAAAAAAAATAGTATTATTTTATTTATTTATTTGTAACGCAAGTTACTTTGTTTTCACATTTATTGACTGACACCTCTCTTGACCCCATGTTGAGAGAAATCGTGAGTAAGTGCAGAGACGTGTGCACTGGGTAAACATGATGCTTACTGTATATTTAGACTGAAGCTCAATTTATATTTCTGTGTCGAACTCATGCCGTAGCTACGTTGTGGGCTTTATGTAATGCACATATCCTTCAGCATACCTTGAGATGCACCTCTCCAAAAATGTAACAACGCATCAATTCTATGTGTACCGCAAGCGCTGTCATTGATCTGCTAGAACCGCTCCCCAGGTTCTTACATGTTCCCTCTGCATTTGTAATGTGTCATCACGGACAACGACGCAGAAGAATAAATGAAAACCAACACGCAGTCTATAGTGTAGACTAGAGGCTCCGCCGTAGGTCTGATGCAGAAGTATAAATCAGTCTTAAATGTGTAATAATACATTTAGTAATAGTGTTGAACTTACTTCTTCACGGCAAACACTAATGTCTGACAGGACAGGACAGTTTGTTTTTTGAGGTGAGAAACTTTTTATTTTATAGCAAGGTAAATAATGTTAGAATAATGACACTGACATATTGCCTGGCATCATCTGACAACAGATACTGAATCAGGAAAACGCGTTTTTCTTTGGCACTCTTCACTTAAACTGTGTCTCACAGAAGAGTCAACAGCTTTCAAGCACATCTTTCAAAATAATAGTCTTGCTTCAGAAAAACATTTAGAACTGTTTTTTTTTTTGTTTGTTTGTTTTTCAGTTGTTATTTATTTCTCTACACTCACCCAAAAACAGTCTTGCGACCCACTTTTGGGTTTTGAACGACCATTTGAGAAACACTGGTTTATAGCATTAGATGAGATTTATTTCCTTTTTAAACAAATTTATTTATTTATTTCCCAAAAACAAAATTTGCCATGCAATGCATCTGATATGAATCAATATCAAATTGAACTGTAAATCGAAATCAAATCGTGAAATTTAGATTGTTAGATTTAGATTGATAAATGTGTAGTTGATATACTAACTAATTGTGTTTTTTGTGTGTGTGTGATCAGGTACAACAGAGCGTGTTTGTTTGATTCAGGGTACAGTGGAAGCTCTGAATGGAGTACATAACTTCATCGCTGAAAAAGTTCGTGAGATGCCTCAGAGCAGTCAGAAGACCGAACCTGTCAGCATTCTCCAGCCACAGACCACTGTTAACCCTGACCGTGTTAAACAGGTTAGTTTGGGAAGTTGCTTTACTACTACACCACACCAGATCCATGCCGAAATTCCTTGTTATTAAATGGGTGTGAGGAAGAGTTGAACAGAGAGTCAGACTGTGTAGTTTAGAAATTAAACATGCATCCCCTGAACCATAGCTTAGTTCATAATATTTGTAATATTGTGATTATTTTGCTAATAGAATGACGGCAAAGACAGTGAGTACTTTTTACACGTGCAGTGATAATTAGGCAAGCAGTTTGGATGTGTACAAGAGCATTTACATGACATTTTAAAAAGGTGAATTATTAGTCTAACTGAAATCAATTTCTAAGGTGTCTGCAAATGTACTTACTGTTAGTTATCTGACAGTGATAAGCAACAATGAAGACAGGAAAATATACTGTACCTGCCCAGAGGAGGCAGAGGGCAGGGCAGGCTGGTGGTTGTTCCCCAGGGAAAGAGTGGCTAAGAGGGGCAGCAAAGTGTGAGAGCAGTGGGTTATTTTTACCTGCTTGATCTTTGCAGAATGAGAAACAGAGAGGGAGTGAGAGCGAGCAGCTGCAATGTAAGACCGGGGATCAACAAATGGCTGAAATAAGCACTGACTTATAAGCCAGACCTTACACAGTCACACACACATACACTATTATACACTCTTAAACATATACAAGCACACAGGGTTAGATATTGTAAATGCATATCTCTTATCTCATATATTGCGAACATTTTTTTACTGTGTAAGTGTGGACAGAAAACACACACATCTATATAACCAGCACAGATGCATTTGAGCTTATTGCAGCTTCTATTTTTGGGGCTGTATGCAGTCTCATGAATGTAATTCTGTTCCTCAATCAAAGTGACACTTCCCCTCCTCCACAGGCTAAACTGATCGTGCCCAACAGCACAGCAGGACTCATCATCGGTAAGGGTGGGGCAACAGTTAAGGCTGTGATGGAGCAGTCAGGAGCCTGGGTACAGCTTTCTCAGAAGCCTGAGGGCATCAATCTGCAGGAGCGCGTTGTGACAGTGAGTGGGGAGCCAGAGCAGAACCGCAAAGCAGTGGAGATCATTGTCCAGAAGATCCAGGAGGACCCACAGAGCAGCAGTTGTCTGAATATCAGTTACTCCAACATCACCGGCCCCGTGGCCAACTCCAACCCGACGGGATCCCCCTTTGCCAACTCTACAGAGGTGTTACCCAACGCCGCTGCAGCAGCTACAGCCTCCACACTCCTTGGCCAGGCGGGTCTTGCGGGCATGGGTGGGTTCCCTACGGCTATGTCAAGTCTTTCCGGTAACGATCTGCTCGCCATTACGTCTGCCCTGAACACTTTGGCCAGTTACGGCTACAATACCAATACACTGGGGCTTGGCCTTAACCCTGCCGCCGCGTCTGGGGTTCTCGCTGCCGTTGCGGCTAGCGCCAATCCAGCGGCCGCAGCTGCCGCCAATCTACTTGCTACATATGCCAGCGAGGCCTCTGGAGGGGGCGGTCACCCTGTCGGACCTAGTTTAGGAGGCTTCACGCTTGGGTCTCTAGCGGCCGCCACAGGGGCTTCTAATGGGTACCTGAATCCCTCGTCACCGCTGGTGGCATCATCTCTGCTGGGCACAGAGAAGCTGGCAGAAGGTGGAAAAGAGGTGGTGGAGATTGCTGTGCCCGAGAACTTGGTCGGTGCCATCTTGGGGAAAGGCGGCAAGACTTTGGTGGAGTATCAGGAGCTGACTGGGGCACGAATTCAGATCTCCAAAAAGGGAGAGTTCATTCCAGGCACACGAAATCGCAAGGTGACCATTACGGGGTCGCCGGCAGCGACACAGGCCGCCCAGTATCTCATCAGCCAGCGAATCACGTACGAGCAAGGCGTCCGTGCCACCAACCCTCAGAAGGTGGGCTAGGGATGGACAGGAGTGGGGAGGGGAACGACGAAAGTGAAGGAAACCAGAGAGAACGGATAGATAACTGAATGAATTAAATCGATGGTCAAGCGGGATGAGTTGGTGCAAGATACGTGTCCAAATATTTAAACACAAAATAAGGACAATTATAAAACAAATAAAAAATGATCTGATGGAACTGTGGATAGATTATCTGTTTGGGAAGAGATATTTTGTGAAATTCTGCTGTATTTTTAAAGTTGTTACGTTGTGTAGGTCAGAGAAATGTGCCCTGGGGCACTCAGAGGAGGAGGAGCTCAAACCTCACTTCCTCTCTCTAAGCCAGGGTCTTTTGAATTCTATGTTCTGTTTTTGGCTTCCATTGCTAAACCCCAGTTTAGTTCATACCCGATCCACACCCTGAGCAAGGAGAATTGGAGTTTGAAGCGGCCCCCCTTTTGATATCAGTAAATTCAGTCTCCACAAGTGTAGGCCTGAAATGAAAACAAAGATACCTGTGAACCATTTCCATAGGTACTCTTGGTTCCCCCCTTGTTGTTTTCAACTGAGACTTAATCCAAAACACTTGCTGAAAGCTTTTGATCTGCATTACATTACTAATATCTCTGTGATTATTCTCCATTATGGTCAGTTCACACTCAATCTCTTTTAGATTGACTCAAACCTGTGATTCCAGGTTGACCTGAATGTAAAGACTTCCTGATATTGTTGGCGTTTTTTTTTATATGTAAACAGAGTATCAAATTGAGATGCTGGCAAAAGTAGATAGCTAATCTTCAGCCACAGACAGACAGAGACAGACATCATACGTCAAAGTTCAGAACTGGAATGTAACACATACATACAAGTGCAGTTTAGTCACAGGATCCCATTTTGGTGCTATAAGAAAACACATTTGAACAGATTTTGTTGTCATATATACTGATTTTAGTATTTATGGGAGAGTTTCTCGGGAGCCCTTGTGAATTATTAGGGGGCATTTTGCAATTTACCCACGAGACTGAGAGCGAGTGCATATTCAAAAGATCCTGCTAGAGAAGAGACGGTAGGATCTTAGAAGCCTGTTACGTCTCACTGACTTTTAACTCTTACTACAGAAAAACTTGGGACACACTACCAAGGAATTGAAGTCCTTAGAATCCTGAACTTGAAAAAGAATTGGACCTGTTTAGACAGATGTACCTCTTAACTCCTCCTCTTCCCCTGATTGGAGGAGCCAGGCAATGTCTGTGCCTGTTTTGTTTGAAAGGAGCTCAGGTTGTCATACCTCATGTTTGTGAAGGAGAAAGATTTCCAGTTTGTATGCAGTGCAGCAAAGTCTTGGGTGCATTACAGATTCCACCTCGTTCACATCGCAGTTTGGCAGGATGGCAGCAGAGGTGCGCTTGAGGTAGTGAACGAGAGAATAAAATGACACACCGTTTTTGTAACCTGTCTGAACTTATTTGAAGGCCGGAGGATACTACTGTTGACCTTCAGCCTTCTTCTGTAAAGCGGCGTCACTGCGAGGCAAACTCTTGCAGGCTAACTGATCGTAATTCTGCTTCCGTTGAGAAACCAAACTGCGGGCCGCAGCGTCAGACGCACAGCTCCGTTTGCCCAACATTTCTAAACCATTGCTGCAGAGTTTCACGAGCCCTCCACCTTTTTCACTGATCAACGGGTCACCGGCTGCACAGAGCGCGGTGATAGTTACTCATTAGTTAATTCCACAGCATCAAAACGTTTGCTGCTAACAGCATTTTCGGTCTTGCCAGCAATTGGCTCTTGCATGGAGAGTGAGCAGGAGCTCTCGTACAGGGCGAGCAATCGTCTCTGAACCACACTGTGAATCCAGTGGCCTGACGCCATCGCAACTACGGAATGTACTGTACATATTTCACACCATCGAGAGTGCGTCCACAGACACGGCATGACGGAATTAAGCAATGAAACCAAGCGAGCACAAGAACACGGGCCACGAGGCTCCGCTGTAGGGACGTCTACCTGTAGTTTACCTTGCTCTTTCGCCAAATCATCGAGGTCGTCGAGGGTCCGATTCCCCCCCCCCCTCCCCTCCCGCGGCACCCAGACCTGTCATTAATTAGCAGATCTGCATTTGAACCCTGGACTTCCATATATAACAACACTGCACAGCCCAATCTACTGCTGACCTACATGCACACTCTAAAAGTCATTCATCATCTCCCTCCAACTACCAGGCCTCTACTCGCTAATCTACTCGCTAGAGGCGAAGCAGAAACGTAGAAAAAGAAGGAAAGAGAGAGAGAGAGGGAGAGAGAGAGGGGGTGAGAGAGTAACCTATTTATATCCATTGCATAATTGGGTAACACTTTAAAATAATGGTCGGTAGTTAACAAGTAGCTATGCAGGAAGTAATAGGTAGTACTGCATTAACACCG
>JAOTRC010000034.1:18026908-18045927 GCA_027497675.1 Cyprinella lutrensis
CACACACATATCTCCTCAATGCCAAACCAAACTATTCCCAGATCTTCTCGTGTTATTAGTATTAGTGTAATTAATTACACATAAACACTAAATAGTAAATATGTAGTATATATTGAAAATAAATAGGCCTATCAAGATTAAAGTTTGTGAAGGGATTTTTTATTTTATACAATAGAATATGATATAATAAAATAATAATATAATAAAAGGAACCAGTAAAAATGTCTCTTAATTTCTCTATTATTATTATTATTATTAATTACATTTTCTCATATTTGAGCTTTACCACATCTGTAATAATGAAGAGATACCCGTGAGGTAAGAATTTAAGGTGATCACTTGTTCTCGACCGCCCAGCAGTTGCCATGGCAGTGAGTCCGCTGTAAATTGCTGTGGATCCTCATACGTGGTATGTTTCCTTGATTATGCCTGTAAATAGCGAATCAAAAGAATGGTTCCCAGAATGCTGTTAATTCTAGACCCCAGTGGTTGTAGATTGTAAAGTGGATTGCAGTGTGCCAGCCTGCTATATTTAATCCTATGATGAACACACATCTCAGATTGTGTATTTTCTGCAGTGTTGGGGAGGGAGGCACTGAAATTGTAGACTATTGCCAAACTTATCATTTGTCAGTAAAGCTACTGTTTTGCAAATAAGATACACTACAAGCAACAAACAAAAAGAATAGCTAAAGCTGAAATGAAGCCTTATAAATGATTTATAAATAAATGGGTATGTGGCAAGCCGTTTTAGCTTTTATTCATTTCCAGGATATGAATTCTTGATATCAACAATTTAATTGCTGATAACTGTTGTATTTTCACTAGTGAAATTTCACCATAGGCTGCCATTCAAAATAAATTGTTGACATCATGAATTATTTTTTTACTAGTAGAAATATCATTGTTTGATATTGATAGTTACATTGTTACTATGATGCTGTAGATGAGGTATTTGAGAGGAAGAAACTGCGGTGCTCATCTGGCCACTGAAGCAGATCAGCGAGGATGGAGAGTCCAGGTTTATCCAGTGGAAGTGGGTTGTCAAGGTTTTGTGGCACACTCTACAACCCGGTTCCTCAGAGATGTCGGATTCAGTGGCCAAGAGTTGTGTTGCACAGCAAAGAACTTATCTGAAGCAGCAGAGGGGAGCAACAACAGGCTGTGGTTGAGATGGAAAGATTCTGGATGGCTGTGTAGAGAATTCCTGAAAAATGTGTGTTGGTTTAGAGTGTGTTGGTTTATTTGTATAGTTTGCATAGTAATTACGGGTATTACATTCCTGTGTATATTGTGTGAATGAGCGGTGGTGTTTGTGTTTTGCGATAGGTTGTTTGCCATAAGGAACCGTTGCCATTGAACCTGTTTTAACGAAGATAGTGAGACTCGACAGCCTTAGTCAAATGGGTTGACATGTATGGTTGGGTTGCGGAGAGATTGTGGTTAGGTCACATGTGAACTACAAGGAAGGAGCAACCTCAGCAGCAGGAGGGATGTAGAGGTGGGGAGACTGGGCAGACCACACTGTTGTTGCAGCCGTCGTGTGTGCTGACGTGCCAAGTAAAGCCATTAATGGCGGACAGAAGGGGAGTCACACCACCATATGGAAAGAAGTGTAAATGGATGGAGAAGCCGTTACTTTAAAGCTACGTCTCAGTTTGTGCTTATCTTGGTGAAAGATGAGTACAAATCAGTATGAAGTTGTAACATCTACTCTCATGTAATGGAATCCTGGCTTCAAGGTTTTATCAGTTATGATAAGACTTGAATTATAATGACTTTTATAACTGCTGTATGCTGCATTTTCTTAATAATAATTCTTATCATAGTTAGTTAGGCTACTAACCAAATAGGCCTGGGTGACATCTAGTGGGATATCACTGGACAACTAAACTTAATTTAGAGGCCCAGAGGTACTAACTCTTCGGGTCATAAAATCTTTTTGTGTGTGTGTGTGTTGTGTTTAGTAGAGGCACATTTCATTACAACAGACCCAAGGGCTCATTTTCTTTGCACAAGGCTCATGACAACTTATTAAATCCAATGTATGATGAAAATAAAAGATCATAGGGTGTTCTTTGATGAAATTTAGTTAAGGAACCCAGTGTTTCCAGTCCTTCAGAACTTTAGACTTCAGTCATTAATACTTTTAGATAAGCTACATTTTCTCTCACAGCAACATTTTTTTGTGTGATAATACATGCACTGTTAAGTCAATAGTTTTCTACATGAAGAAATGTCAATGATGCAGCAAAACGAATGTAAAAGGTTGGTTGCCTTAATGCCAAAGTGTGAGGGCTCAAACTCACATTTACCGATGTGTTATTTTACAATGTCTTGTACAATGACTTCATAGGTCCCACAGGAGACAAGTACATCTTTTCTCTGCACACAGTCCCTCATTAAAATCATGTCTTATTCACCAGATAAATCAGGCATCTGCTATCTGAGACAGAAAAGTGGCCTACTAGAGAGTGTAATGTTTCGCAGACATGAATTTTTAAACTTGTTGATATTTCAACACCTGTTGTATTGGAAGACTGTTAATTGGTTAGGTGTCAAGGTGTTTTTGTTCAAGAAGATGAATTATTTTCATTCTTAATATCTGTGTTAAGATTTTTTTTTTATATAAAAAAAAAATGTAAATATGATTTTTTGAAACTGGAAACAGCAGCAAATTATCATTATGTTGATTCCAACCATCAACCACAACCATCTGTCATTTACAGTCTTATTGTGTCTCTCTTTATCAGTCTCTCTTGCAGCCATTCCAAACACCATGATGCCTTTTAGGGAACTTTAAGGGAGAACAATCGTGGCAACCATATGGGGTCACTGAGATGACTTTAAAAAGTGTTGAACCCTCCAAAGCTCTGATGGGTAAAGCCTTTGAAGGTATGGGATGATCGCTTTTCCATGCACTCACACTCTCGCCTTTATTCAGTGCTGTCTGCATTGTGGTTGTTTTTAAAATGTACCATTGTTCCACATTTTTTACACAAACACAAATACAGAGGGAGAGGGCTCAGAATATTGGCAGCATTGCAAGACATGATTATTGCCAGTACAAAACATTTACATTTTTTACACATCTCAGTCAATACTGAACATGTCACATGCTATTTTATGTCAGTACTTCATTACACACATTGGGATATCAAGTGTGTATGCTGTAGCAGCAACCAAGCTCAGTGCAGCATTGGGGCTCTTTCACAGAACATGTTTTTGCGTTGAAAAACGACAGACGTGGTTAGTGGAATGGGGAAAAAAAATGCAATTTGTCGCGGGATGAGTTTTTTAAAAAAAAGTTGAAATGGTTTTAACATGAGAGGTGCGTTTTTACAAAGAAAAACTATGGAAAAGTAGTGCACTGGAATGATCAATAAGTTCTCGTTAAAATACAAGTTATACAAGATTTAACACATAAGTCAATTTCAAAAAGTTGAATTTACTTAAACATCCAAGTTGATTGTCCTTAATAAAATAAGTTTTGCAGCAACTTTGTTTTTACAGAGTACAGCATCTTCAAATCCCAAAGACATTATTATTTGTGAGTAATAAAATATTGTTACACAACATCGATTAGGGATCTAAATAAGACCACAATAATAATAGGAAATTGATTCTTTATAACATTAGTGCCACAACGGTCCAGTTTCATATGGAGAGCTCAGCTGTAAATGCAATTTATTTAAATAAACAAATGTAATGCTCTGTCACCTTAATCGACAAATTTCAAGGACATCCGAATTGCATGAAAACAGACCGTTATGGAAAAATGTGAGCAATACATTCGAGCCTTCCCCGTTTCAAATGGCAGAACATGTCTCGTCTGATCATAGGAGAAGGATATAATCTGTGAGATTACTATAGCTTTGCTGCTTTCTCCTATAGATGTGTCTGTTTTTCAAAGATAGTTGTAGGGGAGGATCTCATCATTAAATCATGTTGTCAAGGCGACAACTTTGTGTGGAGCGTGGCTTTGAGGAGAGTGTGCATGTCATAAGAACGCAGGCGTATTCCTGTCACGAATTCATCACTATTTCTGCGTAACCCTGGCAACCCTAACTCCCCAAAAACCGCAATACTACAACCAAGTAAATACACGTTAAAACACTCAACCATAATGGTTCATAACATCAGCACAGTCGTGTACTGTAAGCATTTCTAAGATGCCGCATGAAGCTCTGAGCAACACAATCCGTTAAAACACCAATGGACTTGGGTTAAAGACAAGGAGGACATGATGTTTATTATGCTTCAGATTTTTATGATGTGTTTCACAGTTGTTGGTCTCGCTCAGTTTATGCAGCACACACTGCAGTGGCCGGTTTTCCCATTTACATGCTGGTCTGTTCCTCTCCGCTTGCAGTGGTCAAGAGTGATGAAGGCTTATGCAGTGCTCCTGGAGTTGATGTTGTTAGCATTATCACACCTGATCAATAACTATTAATGAAGGAAACCATGGCTGATTCAAGATGTGGCTCTTGCTCTGCCGTTGCCATGGAAACCAGAGCTGCAGCACTGCAGGCTCAAATTGGGAGTTGGGAGAAAAAGAGAGGAAAAAAGCGATAGAGAAGGAGGGGGGTATTTCAGCTGGAATGGGGGAGAAAGGTATAGTGTCTATAGTTACAAACACACATGCTTAATGATCCTTTTATCACTTCACTTACAAGCAAAACATCTCTAGTTATTTCATTTTATTAATGAATGTAGGCTATTTAAAATTGTTGTATAAAATCAAAACTGCTGATTCTGTTCCACTCAGCCGTCATTGAGACTGTTTTATGCACTTCCATCACTGTCTGGTTTGGTTCAGCTACCAAATCAAACATCAGGAGACAACAACAGACAGTCGGGACTGCGGAGAGGATTATTGGTAGGCTACTCCCCTGCCCACCCTCAAGGACCTGTACTCTTTCAGAGAGAGGAAGAGGACAGCTAAAATCATCACAGACTTCTCTCAACCTGGCCATTTGAACTGTTACAGTCAAGACTGCGACTCATATAACTGACCACAAGAACATCTCGGCACAGGAACAGTTTCTTCCATCAGGCCATCTCCCTTCTGAACAGTTAACATAGGCCAACTCCCACTGTTTAGTGCAAATTTAAAAGTCATATGATTTTTATATGCATTCATACCATTAAAAATACTATAAATATATTGTTCTGACTAAACCCAAATGTGACTTTATACTATTTTTATTCTTAGAATTTACATTACTATGTTTCTTGTTGTATTTTTATTTGGGCTCTGGAAGCTTCAGTACCAAGAAAAAAATATTGTGTGTGCAGCTTGGCTGGCAATAAAGCTCTTTCTGATTCTGATTTGTTTTTGTAAATAGAAATATAAAATTTTTGTCTTTAGTGTCTTGGAGCCGTTCGTGTACTTCCTTCACTAAAACATCATGGTCTTCTATAGAGAAGATTTATGCTTTATGCGTACATTCGTGGCGATTCATTTCAATGGTCACAGCGCCCTCCTCGGAATGCGCACTACCGCTCCGAACCTCCAGGCGGCGACGTTGAAGTCACGTGTTTTAGTCATTTGACATTAAGAGTACGCGAGGAAACTTCGTACATCCTGCTCATTCAGCAACAGTTCAGTGATTTAAAACTTAGATGGATGTTTTTCATGTTTGTCATCTTAATGTTTTTACGTAGTTGCTTTTGAAGAACGTTTGTTTAGATATTCGTGTAATGACAGTCATTTGCTTGCATTGCCAATAAATTTGCGATGGTTAAATATCCACAAGAACGATGGCAAATCCATGTAGCATTGCTACTGACCTGGACAAATTCATTGTGAAAGAGGTACGCGTTGCGATTTGTCATGAATGTAATGTTTGAATGAACGCATATTATTGTTTTTACTTAATGTTTTACTCAATGTTGATATTTAGGCTCCTCCAACTATTTATTATATTCCAAATTTTATAACGGAGACTGAGGAGGAGTATCTGTTGCAGCAGGTGAGTTAAGACTTTTAAATGGTTTGGACTGCCTACAATCCTACTTTCTACACCTACATAACATGTCATCAGTAACCTGTGTCTCTTTTGTAAGGTATACAGAGCTCCCAAGCCCAAGTGGACACAGTTGTCAGGGAGGAGACTACAGAACTGGGGTCAGTACAAGCTGTTTGACACGCTACATACTTACTTTTTAATGGGACAGTTTATTATTGAACCTGTAGATTATTTTTTAAGTGCTTATGTGTTTAAAGTTTTATTTCGTATTTGATACATCAGAAGTTTATGACTCTTATATAGTATGATATAGAGATAATATGGAGTCAGTTTTCTTAAGACGCCCAAACTATGCAATTTGGTGCAGATGTTATTTGTATGTCCAAAAACTAAGATAAAATTCTGATCGATTGTAATGTAAATCAATGAGATTTTTACATCAGAATAGCAGACTACTACATAAAACACATATTAATATCAGTTCACTATATATCTCCCAAAAATATGTCTTAGTAAGGTGATATTTAAATGCTTATTTTTATTTTAAAGGTCTGTTAAAATTGTGGGGGACAAACCTATAAGGGAATAGAATATGATGATGATTGAAAGATAAACATTAGTATCATATTTGATATGTTTTAACATTTTTCTAAAGCATTATGTATACATATATGCACACATATGTGTGTGTGTGTGTGTGTATTTGCACTTATGTAGTCTTGCGAAATGTTCCGTGTTACACCATGGTCCTGAACAAATGCCATCTCGTTTCAATGTATGCCTATTATATAGAATAACAATAAATGTGCACTTGACTTGACATGCCAGTAAAAAAACAAGAAACTGATGATTTGTGAGGAGAGCAATCACGTTTATTTTCTAAAATTAAAATAAAACTGAACACTGACATTGCAATAAACCAGTTACATCAAAATAATTATGGAAAATATTTATAAAAAATTCTTTTTTTTCCTTTCTCTTACAGGTGGATTGCCAAATCCCAAAGGAATGCTTGCTGAAAAGCTTCCTGATTGGCTGCTTAAGTACACAGAAAAAATATCTGCTCTTGGAGCTTTTGCTGGAAAGGCAGCTAATCATGTGCTTGTAAATGAATACAAGCCTGGGGAGGGAATTATGGTAAGGAGAGTGTGTGGATTTCTTTTTCATTTCCTGTAGTTAGCATTTTTAGCCCACCCTTTTTCATTTCAACCTTCTGTCCCTCAGCCTCATGTGGATGGACCACTGTATCACCCCACAGTAACGACTATCAGTCTGGGTTCTCATACGATTCTAGATTTCTACAAGCCTGTTTGTGAGACTCAGGTACCAGCAGACAGACTCACACAAACAATCTAATCTAACTATCAAACAGCAGTCTCTTAATGGTATCCTCCTCTCCCTGCAGTCTGAAGTTCCTCAAACAGAAAAAAGCCGCTACATACTATCGCTCTTGGTAGAACGAAAAAGTCTGCTGATTCTACAGGATGATATGTACAAGTGTTACCTGCATGGTATTCAAGGAGTTTCTGAGGATATTTTGTCAGAACATGTGGTAAATATCTCTTCAACAAGTGATCATGTGGGCAACACCCTGCCCCGAAGCACCAGAGTCTCCCTGACAATCCGCCACGTTCCCAAAGTCGTCCGGGCAAATCTGTTGCTTGGCAAGAAGTGACACACATACAAAGACTTGGCTGAACTTTGAACTAGACAAACAGGTTATTCATTTTTATACCCTTAAAGTAAAGGGTGTAAATGCAATACACAAAAGTGACTACAACTTACAATATATTATTGTAAAGCATTAGTAGTGTCTATAAGGATATCTTACTGTAGATATCTTACTGGGTGCCATTTATGCTGCAGCCTTTGAAATATTTGTCCCCTGAAGCCTGGAAGGCCTACAGGGTTGTCTAATCTTGTACAACACATCTGCATTGACCATTTTCAGTGAAAAGATAAACAAATGGCTATTTTACAACGAAATAAATGAAGTTTATTGCTGTATTTTCTGACTGTTGTAGTATTTTACTCTCATTGAATAATCCTGTACCGGTCTGACCAGCAAACTACATCTAGTCACTCAAGTGTTGCACCTTACCCTCCTTAAATTCTTGGAAATATGGGATGGTCTTTCTCTACGATGTTTGCGTTTCGCTCTTTTGGAATGTGGGTTGTGTTTTCACCATAGACGTGTTTTCACGCTAACATTTACGCTGTTTGCGTAACTTATTTTAGAATCCGCGTATCCTGTCAGATGCGAACTGAACTGCTGTGTGACAGGCAACAGTTTACATTTACAGCATTCTCTCTTGTCTGGTGAGTGTCTCCTTTCTACGTGCTTAACAGCTAACTAAAAATATTCGTACACGTTTACTAGCAAAAACGTTGCCCAGTAAATGTAAGTCATTTGCGGGTTTTACTTGATTAATGCAGATACTTGCCAAGTAACGTTAGCATGATTAGCGTGCTAGCATGTTTTACTCGCTTCCAAATTTGTTTGAGCATCTAAAAACACAATCATGCTTGATTATTAATTTATTGCCAAGCCTTATTTTTAGGGCTTATTTTTTTCTTATTTTAGGACTAAGGTATATTGTAACCGGGATATTTTTTTCTGCTGACGGAAAAACACTATCTAGAACTAGTAAACAAACCTATCGTCCGTGTTTCATGCAATTTGCCAAGATGAAAACGCCCCTGGACTGCATCTAAACTCTGTTTTAACGTCGTTTTATACATACTTCGCTTGGTACATGTGTGAGTTTTTTTTTTTCCTTTTGCGGTTTAATTAGGGTGGTGGATGGATGGAGGACATACTTGTAGTGGGTGTGTCCGCAGTTGTTTTAGCATTGTGTGATGATTGCGGATGATTGACATTCACAAAACCCCCCGTGAGCTCATATTTCTGTGAAACCCGAACAACAAACGTGCTTTTTAATGTAATTTTTGTTCCTATTATTAATGTGTGTATACTAATGTACTTAAGTTTGGTGTGCCCATGTTAGTGACTATAATGTAACAATTCAGAGACGTTATTCTTGCTCTCTTCTTCCTGTCAGGAAGTGAGTGAACCATTTGTGCCACAAGATGTTCCTAGCCAAGAAATTCCTTGGAGGCATTATTGATGTGGTCAGGTGAGGCAAAATTTCACTACAAACCTGCTGTCTCTGAGGCCGGAATCTCACTTTATTATTGTTATTATGCTTCAAACATCAAAGACAGGAAAAAAATAAATCCTAAAAATAAAAACACAACTATAGTATTATACATGATCTTAAAACTTGATGGAAAGTTTACATTTATACATGTAAAATTTAACCCGTACAATTATAAAATTAAATAGCCCTGATTTTTAGCACTGTATCATATCACGCCTAAAACATTCTGGTTGGTGGCTGAAGATGAGAAACAATGCTTTAAATTACCTAGCATTACATTTTCAAAAAAACAAAAACAAAATCCAGATGGGTTTGATCAAAAATAAACATAGACAGATTCAGAACAGCCCTTTCACAAAGCTAAAATGCCAGATAAGATGGGCCACAGACACCAATTGCAATGAAAAGAGCAGCTCACATGCATCTGCTGGGAAAATAGAAATTATTTTAAAAAGAAGCTGAAAATTTCTTTTGATTGTGGATTGAAAAACATCTTGGGTGGGCATACTTGGGTTTACAAGAACCAACTCAAACCGTGAACAGGGTTTAAAAAAATCTTTATAGGACACATTCCCACTGTTTTTGACCATTTCAATATGTAATAATTTAAAATAGTAATTATGTTTTTTTTAGTGATTATTAAATGTCTAAAAAAAACAAGTAAAACAAAAAAATTGAGAAATACATGATGTATCTCACTTTGAAAAGCATACATATTTATTTATTTTAATGGTACTGTGGGTAATTTGACAATCACGCAATGCCATATCACCTTATCATCTTGTAACCATTCCACAATTGAAAAATAAATACAGTTCAAGGATTTTGTTTTTCTTTGCTGGTAGGGACGTGAAATAGGTATTAATTTTTTATATATTAATGGTCTTAAAAAGACCTTACAAAGACTTGAATTTAACTTGAAGAAACTTGTAGGAACCCAATACTGTAATGGCAATACTGTATCAAAGTTGTACTTATACAGCTGTGACTTGTAGTGAATGTGTAGTTGATTAGAAAGCATAATTATGCCTTCTCATCCTGTTTCCACAGCAACATCGACCCCGGCCAGTTTGTGCCTTCTGATCCTGTGAGTAACAGGAGCTCTCAGTGTGATGTTATTCTGAAGTGTCTCTGATCGGTTTCAAAAAAGAGCCAATAGAAAGAATCCTGCAGTGTTGTGTAGTGTAGTGCCCTTTTTTGATGTTTACACTCAATAATAATAATAATAAAAATCTGTATTATTTTCTACAGAAGTCTTTGAAAAGTGAATTTTGAATGAAAAGCAATAATATATTTGGGGCTCAATTGTGGCACTCAATCATTTGGTTAATTAATACATCAATTAACTAAGAAATTGATAAATTAATTGAAAAAAACAAATCATTTAAATAATCGTTTACTTAAAATGTAGATACATAATTTAAAGTACATAAAAATACATATTATATTAATATTAGATATTCAGTTTATCTGAATAATTACAGACAATAATGATTAAAAAATGTAATGTTTTTACATTTTTTAATCATTATTAAATAAAAATTAATCAAAGTATTGTCTGTATCATAAAATACACTGTACATTGTGTATCTGGTAGCTTAGTTAAAACATGAATGATGGAGAGTTCTATATTAGGACCATTCTAGAGCAGTATAATATATATATAACAATTTAAAGTATTTTAGTAATTTTAAGGCATATTTATATTGGAGATGCTGATACTATTGAGATCCTTCCCCAGCCCCCACCCCGCAGACCGCTGGCTTATGCTGAGGTCAACGAGTCCGAGGAAGAGAGGCAGTTCCGGAAAGTGTTCCAGCAGCTCGCTGGTGATGTTAGTATTACACAAACAAATATTCATATATACACCGATACGTGCAATAAACACTGGCTGTTGTAAAAATATCCTTTTGTTTCAGGACATGGAAGTAAGCCCCAATGAACTGATGAACATCCTCAACAGAATCATCTCCAAACGTGAGTGGTATGTGTGGGTCAGTGTGTGTCTGATGTTTGCTGCTGTGTAATACTGATTCCCTCTGCCCTGTATGCTATTTCAGATGGTGATCTGAAGACAGATGGCTTTACCATCGAGTCATGTAGAAGTATGGTGGCTGTCATGGATGTATCCTTCCTTGTTTGATCTGGACAGTTGCTTTCAAACAAACCAAATTTTTGCGCTGATTTTCTGAAAATTTGTTACAGTAATTCTGTCCGATTCTGACAGGATGATAATTATTTTATTTGCTGTAAATGGATATACAATTTTGTCTAGACCAAAAATAAAACAAAATCAATTATTTTAGATGGTACAAGAAAATTTAGGTATCACAACATTATAATGTACGGTGTGAAAGATAGATTTTCATTTTGATTGAATGGTTGTTTGATGATATCAAAAAGGTAATAAAAATGTGAAGATTATTAGCAATTAGCAAATAAATATCTAACATCAATCAATACCACAATAAAAAATTGCCTTTATTGCGATAGGGTTGTATAGAGTAAACAGGGAGCAAAATTAAGGGGAAGGACCCACTTTTTGGCGTGTTCGCACCACAAGAACTAGGAATGATTTTAGTTCTAGGAACTCCTTTTGGAATTAAATTAGCTCCTACTTTCAGAGTAGGTCTAACCCAGCATTATAGGAACTACCAGTGACGTAATCATAGGCTAATCGGCAAGAACACACCAAACACCAGCACACGACATTTAAAAAAAAGTAATGTACAAACATGGAAAACGGTGGTAGATGGCCCTCTTAACCTTAACGCTAAGGAGAAAATCCAACGCAACTTTGCAAAAAAAACCAAGCAAAACAAGATAATGTACTTCTGCTCAGCTAGCGACACTGGACATCAACCACATGGCAAACACTAATACTTTTTCATATACTGTCTACTTTCTTTGTATAACGCACAGCACACAAACATATGTTTGTGTGCTGCCCACGAGATTATCTGCTCCGACAACCAATACCAATTTTTTTTTTTTTATTCTTTGTGGCTGATGTTCAGATTTTTTATGCTGTTTGTTCTTGACATTGTGCTCTAGAGTGACAGCACAGGTAAATTGGGCTTCCATGAGTTTAAACACCTCTGGAACAACATCAAGAAATGGCAGGTGAGTGACCTGAATGTAACAACAGCAGCTTGAAGATTTTTTTTTTTTTATTTTAAACCAGTGATTTGATTTAACTAAGCTGTATATTTGTATGCTGTTGTGTTTGATCTATTTATATTGCAATTTACATGTTTTCTTATATATGTACAGAAAATGGAACTCTGCATTAAGAATAAAACATTGAGGCAGTTGACAAAAAACAAGAAAACAAAGTTAACACATCTAAGCTACTGTCTGTTTTATAGGCAGTTTATAAGACTTATGACAGGGATCGCTCAGGAACTATTGGAGCAGATGAGCTTCCAGGTGCCTTCAAAGCTGCAGGTAAACACACATTGTGGATTTACATCAACAAAACCCATTTAATGGATTCTTTAGGGGTTCCAGATGTACTTTGTATTGATTTTAAGACTGCTTGCAATTGGTTGGTGAAAAATGACCTTGGCCAATATTAGCCCTGTGCTAGTTTCAGTCCAGTGGGAACTGGTCCCTAAACAAGGCTGGCACAATAGCTCTGTTTTCAGTGATGTTAAAGGTGCAATTCACTACTACAAGATTGGTTTTTAATAAAAACTTTGCTGTCTATGAAGTAGATAAAAAATGGTGCTACATTACTATATAAAACCGAGAATAGGGCTGTGGTATTCCCATTAAACTTCAACACCCACAATGTACTGGGTTCGATGAGACCTTCCGTGAGCAGCAATACAAAATGTGGAAGTACGATCTGTAGTTTTAACAATAGCTCTGGAGCTGTCAGAACTCTGCTTTTTCGTTCAAACAAACCAACAGATTAGGTTGCTAGTAACATGGAGGAGTACACTTCATATGCTACTGACATGAAACTGGCAAACTTGTCCTTTAATATATCGATTGATTTAATTTAATGACCACACAGCCAGGCTGGTGGAATTTGTTTTCAGTACAGCTCATTTCTTTGGTGCAGGTTCTAGAAAAATACATTAACATTGAACATTAAACATATAATACTATACATATACATACAGAAAAAAACACGACCATACATATATATGCATTGAGCTGCTGTTCACATTTAAACCGTATGTTTCATCCGCTGTGTAATCTGTCTTGTGCCTCCATTAGGTTTCCCATTGAATGAGCAACTCTTTCAGATGCTTATTCGCAGGTATAGCGATGAGAGTGGAAACATGGATTTTGACAATTACATCGGCTGCCTTGTGAGACTTGATGCCATGTGCCGTAAGTTGACGAAAAAGGAAAAATACTTTTTAAATGGTTTTAGCTGAGTGAAATAGTTTCTTTCTTAGTGTTTAATAGCTCTAGGAGTACAGCACACAGAGTAGAGTGAGTACAGGAAATGAGAAAACAAGGGAGTAACATGATATGGAAATGTAAACACTGACTTAATCTTGTTTTCCCTATTCTGAAAGATGGCTTTGTTTAGTAGTTGTTAAATAAATGACAGCTACAAGGCAAATTTAGTGTTTACTCTTATTGTTATTTTGTGTCCTTTAGTCCATGTCCGCTTTGAAGCCAAGTGCTTGTGTACGGCTTGAGTTGGATGATGACTCAGCTTGCACACACAGGCACTACAAATGTTTGTCCTATAAAATTTTTTTCTATAATGAGAATTCCCCCTCCCCCCAGTACCACATGTCTCTGACTAAACATGAGTGTGGTATGAAAATACCAGAACAATAAAAGACATCCCACCTCTCCATGAAGTTCCAGAAGTCTCCCAGCATTTTGATAGTGGCTCCCTGACGCCTGCAAATTATTTACAATATCCCAGAGATCGAGCAAGTGAGAGAGAAGCCCGTTTCAACTTTGCATTAAGATGCATTTTTGGTAATCCAAATCACTAGTGGTCAGCCAAGACACATTATCGTTGACACATGGTACTAAGATGCGTTTCAAATTCTGATTTCATTGAAATCTCTTTTTAACCTGCAACCCGTGTAGTCTTATGTGAATATTATATTGTATTATTTTATTTATTTAAGCATTCATATGCTCTACCTTCTGGAAATTCATTTTTTGCTGAGTGGGATTTCTGCAATGAAGAAAGAAAACATTTATCAGTTGTTAATCAGTTGAGGGATTAAAGGTATTTTATCAAAATTGCTGTTCAGTTACTTGTTGCTTTCCTTTTAGGCTGTTGGATAATCTATTGGAAAATTCAGCCATTTTGTTAATTCCTTCAGTATATATATATATATATTAAGATCATCTATAATATATGATGTCTCAGAGCAAACAAGTTTGAAATACGATATTTTAGCTGACTTAGTAAATAGTCGTTTTATTTTTCTCTGTATCTAAAAGGTACAGATAGTTAGTGTTTGTATTTTTTTATTATATAAGCCCTTTAAGGTCTGTGTCAGTAATTTAATACAGAATAAATTGATTATTTATTTAATTATGTGTTAAAGATACTTATCCGTGTTTTTTGTTGTTGACTTCAGGCGCCTTCAAGACTCTTGACAAAGACAATGATGGCACAATCAAGGTCAATATTCAGGAGGTAAGAGAATTTTGATATCTTTACAACTTAATGAAATTGAACTTACATTCTCTTAAACATAGTTTTAAATTTACTTGGGATAAAAAGTTCTATAATATATTTTAATTATAAATGAAATTATTTCTGTTCACAGTGGCTGCAGCTGACAATGTACTCCTGAGTGATGTGAAGGTCTGCGATGACGTCAAATCAGTTATATGCAATAATGACTTTATGCTTTACACTGCTCCCTCTATCTTGTTTTTCACACACTATAGCACTAATTCTAGAGAAATGCCAGCATGGAGCTTTTCAACCTCTGGGGTTATGAGTGTCACTCAACTATGCTATTCTCTTTCTCTATATGTTTTATTTTTAGTTTTACCATTTTATTTTATTTTATTTTATTACTAACCAAAGAAAGAAAATTATAAGAGAGTGTCAAAATGAACAAATATGCCTTTATGAAGGGTTTAGGTTCATCCACAAATATGCAAAACTGTTTTACATATTGATGTTGTCAGTTGGTGCCAATTTTGCATGAATTCAATGGGGGATTCAAGAGATAAAAATATTGCCATGAATTTATCATGAAAATCTGGTGTCAAATACAATTTTATATTGAATAAAAAATATATATAGCTATAAACTTTGTGTTTTCTTCAGCAGTTTGTTTATTGTTTAATTCCACAATCATTGGTGTATGTTTGATGCTGCAATATTTTCTATATATATACTATATCAGTCTAACGTGTTAACTCCAATTACTTTAAATGAAGCATAAACGTATTCATAAAAACGCGAAAAAGTTAGCTAATAGGAGGACATTGCCGACCGTCAGCAAATGGATTTCTATGGCCGTCAGGTAGCTAAAGCGTGTGTGCTGAACCTGTTAGGTGAGCACTAGCGCTATTGATATAGGAGTGGTCAGACCTGGTAACTGCACCATCCACGCCACGGAGAACAGGCTGGGAAGTGCGCTTGCGCAGCGCATACGCAGCTTTCTACGAAGTTTCTGGATATCTGGACGCAACGCAAAATATTGATTACATTTCACCGTTCTGAGGTATTTTCCAAGCTTTTTGTAGTCTTAAAGTACTTTATACGCTTACAGCTTTCCTGAAGTTTACAAACAGATCGTTAAAGTGAATGTGATCGCATATATCGTGTAAAATAGCTAAGGTTAGCTAGCTTAAACAGCTAGTCAGTGATGATTGTAGGAAAAGAAAATGGGGGCCAATTGTCCTTCCGCATTCAAGCGTTTTGTTTCGTTATGATAAAAAATGATACTCTGTTTATCATTTTTCGATTTATGTTCGCTCGACAAGAGTTGTGTGCTGCTTGGGGATGTATGCGTTTGGTTTAATTTAGTTGCTTTAACACGATGGCGCTTCTTCGCGGCACAAAGAGAGAACGCGTGATGGTAACGTTAATGTGTTTGTGTAACTACAGTTCTAGCTAATACACCTCGATGGAAACATGCGCAACTTCTTCTGGAGATAATAGCTGGATGAATGAATGAGCCGGCGTTTTAGTTGCTCTTCCTTCCGGGACATCCATCGTCTGTTGTTTATTTAGATAATCTTGTAACGCTAGCTGCTAGTTGAAAATCAAGTGATTTGTTGATCTGAGCAATGCATGTAAATTAAAATAGTACTCACGGTGACGTTCACTTGCGGGTCTGCGAGACGTCTTTTGTCTCATGCATCATAACCTTGCCTGACAGTAGTTTTTAAAATGGCAACCTTTCCACTTTGTCATTAATCAGAGGTGATCATTATAATTATTTTACTTAAATGTACAATTTAAATGAGCAGAATTATGCAATTATTCCTAAAACCAGACCACAAATCTTCATATTGATAAAATTATGTATTGAGCTTTAGAAAAACAAAAATGTCTGTATTTTAAAGAAACATTGCTACTATTTCCTAACAGAAAGTTAGTCCTCTTTCCATATTTAATTAAAATGGTGCATTTAAGCCCATGCCAGACTTCTGACTTTATATTCTGAAATGTACTTCAACTAATTAATTGTATTTTAACAAATTCTTTTTCATGTCAATGTCTAGGAAAAAAAGACTTAGATTTTGGTGAGCTTAAAGGGATTGTTCACTTTGAACTTAATTTTTGTATGTTTTAGCTTACCTCAAGGGCATCCAAGAAGGAATTGTCTTTTTTTCCACAGTAAATTTGATGTTTTTAATTTTTTTAAATATGATATTTTTAGGTCAAACAGTTTATGTCTATCAGTCATATAATGGAAGTCTATGGTCACCACCTCAAAGAGAATGTACAGAGAAGTCCAAATGACTGATAGACACAAAAGGTTTGACCTAAAAATATCAAAATTGAAACTACTGCAGAAACAAAGACACCAACAACGTGGATACGCTTGATTTAAGCTAAAACCAACTAAAAATTAAAGTGAAGCATTCCTTTAATAGATACACTTACTCTAATAGATGGAGCTAAAAATGAATTCAAGTTTTTTATACCTCTTTTCACAGTACGTATTGTTTCAAATCAGCTTTACAGAAAATGCTTGTTTCAGTGTTACAATTTTGAAGTATTCTGTTATCAGCCAGAGATGAGTGTGCCAAAGTAAAGTCCTTATGGCTATAATATACAACTATAAGATAATACAGGTTATTTGTTACAGGTGGTTAGTTGACATCATGTATTCAGTTTAGCCGAAATTTATTCAGTTTAAGAAATTTGTTTGGCAGCAATTACAGCTTGTGCTCTAAATGATTACAATATGAGGATAATATCTAACAGTTTTCCATGTTGATCTGAAGTTGGCATTATAAATAGTTTCACAAGTGGTGCTGTCATCTGAAATTTTTGCGATCTGTGCATTCTGAGGTAGAAACAGGAAATCGAAAATCAGCATAGCTGCTCTTCAAATCAGTTTGAAACCACTTCATTTATTGAAATTAATGCAACATTTGTCCATGTTTATAATAAAAATATTTTCATTTCTGATGGTTGCCTCATTAAGTGACAAGGATATACACATTTTGTGAGAAAAAGAAAGAAGCTACGGAGGTTTCATCCAAACATCTGTGTGAACAAATTAATCTAACAGTTCTTTTATGCAGCTGTTTGCGTTTTGACTCAAATATTGCTGCAATAAAAGTTAATTAAATGGCAGGGTTCAGTATAAACATATATTTTTAAATGACGAATTACATTTTTAATCTGATTCAAATCAAAATAATTACTTATTGTTTTTTTTAATGGTTATTTCTACACTTTACAGACTCCCCCCTAATTGGACTGAGTGAAGCGTTCTGCCGCCAAGATGTCCGTGTCTTCACTCTACCTCAAACAAGACAATATGGTGCGCTTCAAGAGGAGAAAAGCACGTTTCTCCTTCAGTGAAGTGCACATCCTACTGGACGAGGTGCGGAAGAATCGCCACATAGTTGTGGGTGAGTTTTATCTCCGTTTGACTGGCGAAACCTTCCTTAGCAAGTTAGCAGTCTGTTATAAACTACATGAGTTTGCTCAGATTAGACAACCACCAGTTGTGTTTCATGTCCCTATAAAATGGGTAAACTGTACATAAAAATAAATGTTCCCATACTTTCCTGTGTCTGTGCATAGGCAAGTTTAACGCAGGCATTCCCTCTGACGTGAAGCGCAGGAAATGGGCCGAGATCACGGCGCGTGTTAATGAGATTGGAGAGTGCGACAGAGAGATCATGGAGGTGATCAAGAAATGGTCCGACCTCAAATGCGACACAAAGCGCAAAGTGGCTGCTCTGCGGACTGGTGCTACGGTATCCCTGAGATTGGCACGGTCCAATATTGAACTGTCCCCGATGGAAGTCATTGTGGAGTCCATACTTGAACTGGACAAGAAACCATGGGAAGCTACACAGAGGTCCAGATCTCGCAGTCATGGTGACGAACAAGAGCCTGTGTGTGAGGATGAGGAAGAGGAGGATGGGGGGTTTGTGGGAATGGGGTCGGTCAACAGTTCCCCGACCAGAGGAATGGATGTGGGAGGAATGCCGGCTACTACAAGCGGAGATGGAGGCGCTAGTGAGATGCAGTATGACGGATCCAAAGCTGGAGGTAAACAAACTGAAAATACTCAAGTTGGACCATTAGAATTTCCATTAGATTTAGCATTGCACTGTGGGTTTTTTTTACACAACAGGGATCCATTTTTGTGAAGGTTCACTAAATGCACGATAGATAGATAGATAGATAGATAGATAGATAGATAGATAGATAGATAGATAGATAGATAGATAGATAGATAGA
>JAOTRC010000034.1:18089876-18101883 GCA_027497675.1 Cyprinella lutrensis
AGTCGGCCCATTCTCCTCTGACCTCTAGCATCAACAAGGCATTTTCGCCCACAGGACTGCCGCATACTGGATGTTTTCCCTTTTCACACCATTCTTTGTAAACTCTAGAAATGGTTGTGCGTGAAAATCCCAGTAATTGAGCAGATTGTGAAATACTCAGACCAGCCAGTCTGCCAACAACCATGCCACGTTCAAAATTGCTTAAATCACCTTTCTTTCCCATTCTGACATTCAGTTTGGAGTTCATGAGATTGTCTTGACCAGGACTACACCCCTAAATGCAGTATTTATTATGCAGTATGGTATTTCCCATTACCATGCTTTCCACCCTCATATCACCGAGAGATTTATGTATTTTTTGTCTGGAAAAAATCGTCACATAAACGCAAAATCGTTTTTGTTGCAAAAATCGTCATTTTGCATCATCTGAGGATTTTTTGGCCATAGGCTAAAGACTACAGTCAGTATAGGGGCTGTCTCTGGTCCTGCACTGTGCTCACTCAGTGTGCAGTGTGAGAGGGGGAATGGTCAGCGGCTAGAGCGGCAAAAGCCAATGTGCGCTTCTTTTAGCGATATATTTAGCGATATCTTTTGCATTTCTAATCCAAACAACGTCTAACTCGGCACTGCACTTACTCGTACCCCGTAGCAAGACACTTGTCAAGTTTGAGATCCATCGGACTAACGGTTCGAGAGATATGCGATTAACAAACACAGACACACACACAGACAGACAGGCGTTCCTGTAATTTATAGATAGATGTGTTGTGGTTAGTTTGCCTCAAAGTCCTGATCACACCTTACTTTACGACAATGACCAGCTGACACCATTATTCCTGAAATTTTGTATTGTACAGTCTGTTCGTTCAAGTAGTTTTAATAAACAATGAGCCAACTGTCCCTCTTCTTGCAGGAGTTCAGTGGGTTTGGGTGTTTTCTGTATTTTTCGAGATGTGCTGATGACGCGGTCCGTCTTCCTGTAAATTGACAGCCTAAAACCAACACTACACAGATTCATCTGCCTACAGGTGTAAAAGGGGCAAAGGTCAGTGCAAAAGGGGCAAAGGTCAGCGCACAGAAAGGAAAGGGAGATAAGAGAGGTGTATGTTGTCTTGAGACTGAGAGAAAAGAAGGGAAGTTGTACCAGTGCTCAGAGAGAGAGAGAGTGAGTTGAGAGCACAGTTCTGTACTCATACAATTGACCTCTATAATTTCTTGTTGACTTTAAACTAATGTGAAACTGACTTTAGGGCAATACATTTAAGATGATCTATTACTCAGTTATATAAGAGTGTTCAACAGTTATATTGTGCCATTTGACATTTTCCCATTTGTCTGTTCTAAGAAATCTCTATAGTGGGAATTTCTGACAACTGTTACACACACACACATCCTTAACTTCTTTCTGCAGCAACATCATCTATTTATAGGATCTTCAAGTAATTTTTCTTGGAGCTCTTGTTTTGTTTTGCAGTAAGTCATATACTGTGACATCCTATACAAATAGTGTTTGTGCATTGTTGTACAGTTGGTGTTTATTAAAATAGTACGTGCATTCTGATGCGGGTGTTTTACGTCCTGTGTGTATAAGTTTGTTGCCTGCCAGGTTGTCTTAGGGGACGTGCTGTTGTAAATAAATCACTTTGTGCGGACAGAGAGACATAAACCATTTGTGTGCTGTATTCCCATAGTTGTTCAGATGTCACCACTGTTTATTCAAAGGAAGAGACTCATCAGCCACCTCACCGTCTGTTTATGGTGTCTCTGACATCACCATCAGTATTTATGGAGCTCTTGTCTGTTAAACGCCCAAGCAAGATGTGCTTGCGTTAGTGACTATTATTCCTGCCTTTCAAATCTAATGCATCAGAAATGGGTGCATGTCTCATTCAAGAGCAATATTAAAAGTAAAGGAAGTCCTGGAGAATGAATCAATGCAATTGGTTTTCAAATCAGAAAACAAAACAATAAAACACGTCTAACTTATTCAAAAGCCAATATCTCTTTGTGATCTAATATTATATTTATTTTCTAATTAAACAGTAACAGTTGTTATGATTATTATATTTTTTATAATAATGTGGTACATCCTTTTACATTGCTATATAATCCAGAAATATATAATTTTGTCAAGATAAACTGTATGAAACATGTAAAAATAAGTGCTGAAGTCCCTGTAAAATATTTGCAGTCTAATATAGCCCATGTGCAAATGTAAAAAGCATTCATTTTTTAAAATATTTTGAACAGCAGTAACACAGTATGCCGCACATACCTAATACACAACACGTGTAGGCTATATGTGTGTGTGTGTGTGTGTGTGTGTGCAAGTGAATTTCTTTCCCTGATAAATAAGGATGTCCTGTTTGCTTGAATACACACCTCCATTGTTCAAAATAAGTGGTGGCACAGAGGTGAACGACTGAATGACTGTTTATCCTCTGGGGAGAGAGTTTGGGGGGGGCTTGCATGCGCAATTGGTTAGATCATGTCATGTTATTCAACAAGCTTGTTTGGGTGTTCCTGTGTGTCTGCATCACTTCTAAATGCGTGTGTGCCTATAGGACTCTGATAGAGACCTTTCAAAAACATGTGTGCTCCTTTGGGTAGAGGGGAAGTAGAGTTCATGACCAAGCCTAAAGGTGAGCAGCTCTCTAAAAACAAACACACGGTAGGTACAGTTCCTTCAAGCCATTTGTAATGAAAGGAACGTTGCTTCTGGGAAATCCATTGTAATATTCCTAAAATTCCGTTACCGCTAACAGCCACTGATTAAAATGTCAGATGCAGTAATTAACTTATTGTCAGCTGGAACCAAAGGCAAGGATCCATTAGAGAGGGCAAGGCTTAACACTTTAAGGACGAAAGGTTTCTATAGTTTAAACATCATCATGTAACAACAAAAATTAAGACCAGTTCAGAGGTCTTCAACCTTCCTCCTAATATATGGTCTGTCTGCTAGCGTTCAAGTAGTTTTAATACAGCAGTAGACTGAGGCCTAAAGTAGAGACACCTTTTCCTTTTTTATACACAAAAACTAGATGCTGAGATTAAGTGATTTTTCAAATGATATGTCCTTTGCTTGTGTAGTAAAATATCAATATTAATAAATCAGTAATGTCCATAGCCTAGTTTATATTTTCCACAATTAGCTCATAATCATAAGATGCATTTTTGTCTCAATAGTACCCTTAGAACATTCTAGGACCTATAAACTTGCAAGAGCTTTTATCCTGACAAAGACCTTTTGTTTAGTTCTCTTTGAATGAATTCAAGAGGCTGAAAAATTGCAAGTAAACAGACACTAACTCAAACATATACGCCATTTTCATGACCTTTGAGAGTCCACCTGAGAGCTGAGCGAAGCCAAAAACATGTCTGTGACTTAGAGTCATGCATTAATTTATAGCGTCTCTAGGGTAGAAGGAGAAGGAAAGCCTTCCTGAAAAGAAGTGAGGGGAGAGAGGAACAGGGAGTACAGGGGAGAAGCAGAGAGAGTAAACGTGAAAAAGAAACAATAGCGCGCATTCTGAAATATTGCATTGGGCGGTTGACCTCTGCCCCCTTCACACAGGACTTCATGGATATTTACGCAAACAGGCCCTTGCTTCATCAGTCAGCCAGTTAAGAGGACGTCCCGCAGGAAACAGTAGCGTGGGTCTGAAACAGGACAAAACTCAAGACATCAGGCACACACACCCAAACATACACACATTTACACACACACATTAATAATGTAAAGAAATGTTTGATTACACAAAAGTGCGGACACCATTACACACGTCATTCTCTCATTCTTTATCTAGTCCAACACACTCTGTTAACCTCAAAGCAGACAGTTTGTAGCAGAGGTTGGTTCGAGTCCCAAATGGGCCCTATGAGGATGTTGACATTGTGTGCCCATAAAGATGTTGGATCTGCAGGCGAGAACGGCTGGTTCTCTAATGTCACTGGCCTTCCTTTGTTCACTGTCATTGCGCCCCAGAGCAAGGCACTTAACTCTTGGATGTTGAAGAGGGCTTCCTGCAGGCTAGTCCTGCAATTATTTATGCAAGTAGCCTAAGACAAGTGGATCAACAAACATGTTTGTTTCTGAGCACAATTTTCACCTCTTTTTGTATTTTTTTGTTAAGATATGGAGTTTATTCTCAAAACTGTAACTCGAAATGCCTTGCATTTTGAGTATAATACCAAAACAAACCACACAGGGCTAGAAACTTTTCCTCTGGTGAATTCATATTTATAAAAAGTTTTCTCCTTTTATTATTTTAACTTTTTATTTTTATTTTTTTAGGTACGAGGAAACAAGTCAGCTGTTTCAGACGCAGTCCCACCCCTTTTCAATCCTGTGGTAGTTATTTTGTCTTCTGGTTAATATGATATTTTTTTGTTAAAAAAAAGGATAACTCTACAATAAGTAAATCTACTTCACTAGATAATTAGGCCTACTCTGAGACAGCCATGCCATAAAAATAAGTGCATATAAATATACTAAAGATGGGGAAAATATTCTTGTTATATTCCACCCTGTGAGATGTTACATTATGAAACTGACATCATGAGAATGCTTTACTCGCTACATACATTTGTAATCAAATCAGGTTTATTGGCAAAACTAATACACTTTCAGCAGTTTGAAATTAACAAATAAAGCTAATTGATAAAAAGTGTTCAAATAATGAATGGTGAAAAGTGGTTTCCGGAAATTCAACTGAAAATGCAACTTTTAATGACTTCTGCAGTCTCAAAATGATTCAACCCCTTCATGGCAAGCGTCTTTAGTACTTAGTAGAACACCCTTTTGCTGTCATGCCAATAAAATTGTGTAACCACACACCAGTTTCTGGCAGTGTTTCTGAGTAATATTAGGCTATGTTTACACGGAAACGATTCTAAAGAGAAAACGCAAAAGTGGCGTTTACTTGCGTTGCGTCGTCACTTTTTATTCTGCGTTTTGTGTGTGAAATGCACGTGCAAATGGTGACGCAAAAGTGTGAAATTCAATGTAGCTGCAAGTAAGTATGCACTTCAGTTCAGGCGGCTAGCGGCCGGCTACCAAGTCCACGCGCCTGCGTACAACTTTCACTGTCAAGCAGACTTTTGCGATTTTACCGTTTACACGGGAACGAGGCGGTGGAGCGTTTTTAAGATTTCCACTCTGGAGGGTGGTTTCACTTTTTTACGTTTTTAAGCCTCAAAAACGCCGTCGCCCTGTAAACGAAAGGCACATCCGATAACATATTTTTACGTTTTCACCCGCGAGCGTTCTCGTTTAAAAAGGGCCTAGACCATTCCTCTTGAGCAATGGCCACCAGTTCAGTAATAACTCTTGGGTTTGTGTGTTGCAACCGCCTTCTTCAAATCCCACCGGAGATATTCTAAGTCAGGTGACTATGATGGCCACTGTACAATCTTCCAGGACTACTTCAACAACCAAGCCTTGATGGAATTCGAGGTACTAATTAGAGGTACAATGCCCATGCTAAATCTGTTTTTTTGTGTGTTTTTAGTAAGTGCTGGTTTGGTATGTTTGAGTTGCTGAATCTCAGGGGAAAATAAGGGAATAAACCATGACCATTCAGAAATATGACTGGGTTTCTAAAGCTTAATATAATGGGTGAAGTGACCCTTTAAGCGCACCAGACTGGATGGAAATGGACTGCATTTATATACCGCTTTCATAGACCCAAAAGCCACCAAAGCGCTTTACATATTGCCTCACATTCACCCATTCACTCACCGACGGTGGTTTATGCCATGCAAGGCAGCATGGGGAAACCCAGGCTTATGAGCAATTAGAGCTGACCTTTTCTTGTGCTTTTGGGTCAGTAGTAGTGTATGTCTTGAAGTTCTGGCATGCGTTTTTTATGCACCTTACTCTGCTGAAACCTCATTGTCTGTTGATACCAAGTCTTTCTGCAGGTCTTTTGCTGTCACCTGAGGGTTTTTCTGAACCTGTCTTCTCAAAAATCTGGTTGCAGCCATTGATAGCTTCTTTTCTGCCCATCCAGGTAGTGTAACATCATATATTCTGCCATATACATTCTTTAAAAACATTAAATAATAAGAGTACCATACCTCAAAAACTCAACACATTGAGCGTTATCATGTTTTTATTTGTGCCTAATATTTAAAACAACGGAGATGCACTCGGGTTTATGGTTGCTATAAATTTGTCCAATGTCACTGTTTTCAAAACTTCTAATGCTTCGAAATGAAATCTTTTCCCAAACAATGAGAGTAAAGATTCAAAGATCTAAACGGCTTAATTCATCCCTACCTGGTGAAGTCCCCTGCACAGGACACTATCACCCTTGACGTTTCTGTTTAGGCTCTATTGGTACACCTAAAAGAAAAAGGATCACTGGGACCATCTGGTAGGGTAACTTTGTCATCAGTGAAGAGAGTCTCAGAGCCTTTATCTTTATCTTTGCTTTACTCAAAGCCTTTTTAAAGGTTTAAGAGCCTTTATCTCTGATTTATCTACGTAAGCCAAGATGACACTTCTGTGGACAAAAATCACCTTGGTGGGATTAGACTAGTGTAGACTAATGAATAATGTGATGTTAGGACTCCATCTAGTGGTTTTGATGGTCTAAACCCCTTCTATTTAAACTAATTGAGCATTCAGTATTATATACCCTGTATTTTTTTCCCTTTCTGGTGGTCTATATTAAATGAGCCATATCTCTAATAATTGAACCGAGCTAATAAGAAAATATCTTTTCATTTATGGTAATAGGTGTTATTTTGTTGCGTTTATTGGTTGTTCAGGAAAACAATATCAAAGTAAAAAGCAGCACATCATGCAAAAACATGTGGTTCTGTTTTTTTCCTCCATTATTTTATTTGTTTATGGTTATCTTTGTGTCATGACACAACTTTTTGTCGTTATTTAGGGAAAACTCAATATGCCAGTTGTAAATTTGGAAGGGTTTGCATGTTAGTCCTTTGTACATTTCAGGGTTGGGAGTTCTCTTTATATTTTAATGGGAACAAGAAAGTGCAATTTAAAAATAAATTAAAAAAAATCTCACATTATCTCTGGTGTTAAGAACCAGAACTTTTTACAGATATAAATCCGCTGTGGTTCCATTAAAAACTACTGTATGGTTACAGAAATAGGGACAGTTGAAACCTGGGGAAAAGCCTTCTTAATTCATGCATTTTGAAAAATGTAAAGATGCACAACTGTACTATGAACCTAACAAATAATTAAGATGAAGTGTATTTTATGTGGTGGTGTTTTTAACTAGGTGGATATTTCCCAGACTAATATGCTTTTTAAGCTGTTTTTAACTGAAAACAACTTGCACTGACGTATCTTACAATATGCCAGTGGCATTGTTTTTTTTCTCGAGATGCACAACAGTATCCTTTTATACGTTTATGAAAGCTGCTAAAATGTCTTAATTGAACTAAGGCCTCCTCCTGGTTCAATCTAAGCCCTGTCTGTGAAACCAGGCCATAATGTCTTATGACATTGCAAGTGTTCCAATAAATTGAAAAGCTGCTATGTAAGTTGTCCAAGACATAAAAGTGCAAAAATTGCATGAATTAACATCGCAATGTGTTAGAAGATATTGTGTATTGTGTTAAATCTATGAAAACATTGGATTGTACATGTTCTTATCAATTTTGTTGCCTTCAGATGATCGACAGTCCTTGAACAGCATCCTCATTAAACACTTGGGCCACTCTGAGTTGATTTACAGCTGCAATAGCATTTACCTGAGTGCAGCAGTGAAGAGAGACTATTGTTTGGATGGTTAGGGTCCTTAATGATTTTTCCTGAACCTCTTGAATTAAATGCCCTGTAAGGTGGAGAGAGCATGATGATGCACTCAGCGGAGCGTTTCGATCTCTGCAGAGCCTTGCAGTCCTGAGATGTGCTGTTTCTAAATGCTGTGTAAGAGAATGCTTTTGGTGTAAGAATGACCTTCTCACAGAGGCGGATAGTAAAAAAGTATATTAACTTGAGAACTTAAGTACTCAAGTTAATATATTTTTTTATTTTTTTAACCACAATACAACATCTGTCCAACGTTGAATATTAACGTCAATCTGATGTTCGAATATGACATCAACCGGATTTTCATTTTCAACGTTAAGTTTGGTCTTCTAAATGTGAATTTTGTCATTGTTTTAGAGCAAACTAGATACTAAGGCTAACATATTCATACTAAAAGCCAAAAAAAAAAACTTTGAATAGGGCACTATTTAAGGGAACAGCCAATTTGGGTGTTTGGTATCCCAGTTCATTCAATAAGGGCCAAGCAGAGAAGCGACCTCCACGTTTTCCCAATTTAAATACAGTTACATGAGCATCGCACGGACAAGTGGATCTGCACCGTAAGCGTGAGCTGACCCAGACTCTGAACTGCCATTGGATGCTTCAGAAGAGGGAGTTGGGGCAGTGCTCTCCCAAAGGCCTATCACAGATAACAGAGTCCATCCGTGTTCTTTCTTTTCAGAACATTGATGTGGGAAATCGAGAGCTCCTTTCTGTGAAACTTGCACTGGAAGAGTGGTGCCACTGGCTGGAGGGGCCTAAGCATCCTTTTATTGTGTGAACTGATCACAAAAACCTGTCCTACCTACAGCAGGCAAAACGCCTTAACCCCCCGGCAGGGCAGGTGGGCTCTCTTTTTCACGTTTTAATTTTGTTAACTCTTATAGACCTTGATCCAAGAATGTTAAGGCTGATACCTTGTCACGACAGTATGATTGTTCCCAGAGAGACCATTCTCCAGAGTTCATCATCCCCAGAGACTGCATTCTTGCACCTGTTTGTCGATCTATTGAGGACGTGTAAAAATTTCTGATGAAGTCCCTGAAGGATGCTTGTTTGTGCCCAAGGATGTAAGGTCTGATGTCCTCCAGTGGGGTCATGCTTCTGCCCTGGCTGGATATTGAGGAACTAAGTGGACATTGGATTTTATTCAGAGATGCTTCTGGTGGCCAGAGATGACACGAGTGGTCCGATCTTTTGTACAAGCCTGCCCAATCTGTGCTAAAATCCTCTAATTAGCACCCTGCTGGCCTTCTACATCCCTTGCCTATCCCACAACAATGTCCCTAGTCTCACAACTCCATGGATTTCATCACTGGTTTACCAGCATCTGAATGTAACATTAGTGTACTGGTGGTCCGCACACTTAATTCCCTTACCAAAACTCCCTTCTGCCAAAGAGACTTATTCTTAAGAATGTGGTAAGAATCCATGGAATTCCGGTGGACATTGTTTCTGATCGAGGTCCCAGGTTTATGTCTCGTTACTGGAAAGCATTCTGCTCTCTGTTTGGCTCTTCTGTCAGTCTCTCCTCAGGTTTCCACCCTCAAAAGGTCAAACAGAATGGATAAATCAGGAGTTGGAGAAATATCTCCATGTTAGGGTCTGTCCAGCAGAGGGAGACTGAGAGCACAAGACGTTCCACATCTTTCTCCTAATCCACTGCTCATGATCGGTTCAATGAAATTACTTGTGCCTTGCTAGTGTTAACAGGTGTATATTTAAAGTCTTGCATTTGATTGTATCTTAGCTCTGTCTTGAAGTTTTCTAGCCTTGCCTACGCTTTTGTTTTCTCATTTTGTCTAATGGAAGACTTTTGCTCAGACCTTTTTATCAGCTTCACAACTTGTAATCTTTGTTTAATATTATTGGACTTTTTGCCTGCAACATCCAGTGTGGTTTTGTATCTTGCTCGACCCTGCGCTTATGCTGGATCCTTAGTTTTCTTTCCTGAGCACAAACAAAGTAAAGACTACCTGTTTTTCCTTCTAAACCTCTCGTGATTATCTGCTAATTGGGTCCACACTTCTCGATTCTTAGACCTGACAGTTTTTGCAGTACCCAATCTTAAGTTGAAACTATTAATTATTTGTTGATGTTCATAAATGTTTACTAATCAATTACATTGCATTTGACTTTTAGCTACTGTTACAACATTTGTGTAAAGGGTGGTTGGTTAAGTGCTTGTGAAACCCATTACACATAATTGTAATTTGGGTGCAAAACGTTTTTTATTACTTCAAAACTTTATCCTTAAACCAAATGTTTCTTGACAGGAGAAAACTAATTTTAGAAAACTAAAACTAAATTTGGAGAAATGGCTGCTGAAAACTCTATATAAATAATAGAATAAAATAATAGAAAGGAAAAAAATAGAAAAGTGTGTTTAAAAGTATTACACAATATTATTGTTTTTGCTGGCTATTTTAATCAAATAAATGCAATGGTGAGCATTAGACACTTCTTAAAAAAAATCCAAACTCGAGGGATGATATGGCCCCTTTTGCCTTGGCCATCTCTTAGCCACTAATGTATAGAGACCTCACAACAAACAAAAATTGAGATAATTGACTAACACCGTTTAGCATTGTTTAGATTCAGTCAAATGCTCAGCTATGTCATTTGAATTCAGTTGTATCCTTTAGTGTTTAATATGTCCTTTGCCACTAGCCTGTAGATATTGTAAGTAGCCTATATAGGCTAGTTCTACGCTCGGTCATTCATTTTTATTAGTCTACAATTTTACGGTTTATAAAAAGATTGATCTGCAACACCTATAGGCTACACTTTTTAATAAGTAGCTATTAAGACTTAAAATTACAACGAACAACGATTGCGAGTTTAAAGACATTCACAGTCACGGGGAATAAGTTCTCTGTCAGATTGTGTGGAGCTCTTTAAATTGTCCATTGGTGCGCGCGCGTACGTCAGTACCGAGACGAGCGAGCGCTAGCGGAGGCAGCAGTGGCGCATCTCACATATATCTGCCGCTGGAATATAACGGCTGCTTTAGGATGTGAACGGGGTTCGGCCTCGTCACCGACCAAAGCTTCTGTTTTCCCATGACAAACAGATGCGACAAGAGAACAAGCGAGCGCGAGAGTGAACGGTACAGGGGAGCGGAGAGATCATCGGTGTTATTATGAGAAAAGAGGACGGGGTTGTCGGAGCCGTATTTGTTTTGCTCGCGGAGATGAGGCGGGGGGTAGCGAGTCGCTACAAAATCGTTGGGCTCCGGCCAAGCATTACTCTGTTTTAGCATATACCGCCGCGCTTGCGTTTACTTCGTCAACAGACGCGTTTGATCGCTACGGTTTGCATCGCAGAAAAATAATGCAGCTGTCTCGAGGACATCTGTGAGATTTGCGGACTGCTGTTGCCGCTGCCATGACAGACGCAGGCTTTACCGAGCAGGCGGTGTGAGACGAGCACGGCCCCCAGCTGCAGCAGCACGGCCGATGTGGGCTGCGTTTACCGGGGGAGATTAAATCTGTATACTGTTCGCGCTATTCCTCTTTAACCGTTTGCAATCTCAGGGAAAAATGTCATCTCGGTCGGCTTTACCGTCTGCGAACGACCGGAGCACAGATCATGTAAGTATCATCATTTCAAATTAATTATTATTGTTGTATCATCTAGGCGCTCCGTTTCCACACATATCCTACAACGCCCAGAATAACGTCAGATACACAGTCATTTTTTTGCTACTGGGATTTAATATCAGGAATGCATTGCCTGGTATCGTTCATTCATGGGAGGATGGAGAGGCAGGATAAATACAGTGGCCCATGTACGCGTAGCAGGTTCTTTGGCAAAATGGGCCGCATCCTTGCATGTGCAAAGCAGCAAAAGAGGCGCTGCGAAACGCGCAGGCCATCCGCATAGTGTACACATCAGCGCATCATCTGCGCACGAGCGCGCGCTCCTCTCACAGAGAGCGGTTTTGCTTCATTGGCAGAATTTGCGGGAGAATGGCAAGAAGCTCTGAGCAGTCTGTCTCTGCAGATTAGAAACGAATATGACTTTTTGGGGCACCAGAGTCATATAGGGAGGGTGAAGTTTTAGCTTTAGCTGTGATCTCCCGTCTCCGTTCGTCCACAGTTGCGTGCTCCATGCTCAGACGCACTGGCTGGTGCCGTGGCCTACCAGTTCTGCACCAGAACATTACAGTGTGTTTTATTATCTGACCTAGACTTGTGTTGGTTAATGTAGCCT
>JAOTRC010000034.1:18101983-18115293 GCA_027497675.1 Cyprinella lutrensis
TGGCCTACCAGTTCTGCACCAGAACATTACAGTGTGTTTTATTATCTGACCTAGACTTGTGTTGGTTAATGTAGCCTATTTAGTGTTGCTTCAATATCTTATTAAACAATCTAAAACAACTATGTTTTTTTCTTAGCCTAATTTAATTTACTTTGTAAAAGAGAGAGCCTGCTTGTTGACGTAACATCTATAGGGATTCAATTTATCTGACGTTTGACAGCTTGATCAAAACTGTCTGGAACCTTATAAAAAAGTATAATAAAACAAAAAATCTCAGCTCATCATGGTAGCGCTTAATGAATTTTAATTTTACTTGCTGTATATTTTAAAGCAAGCACCAAGGTAAACGTGCACACTTTAATGAATTAGGCCTACTAAACAACAAACTAAATTTTGAGTTAAGGATTATCAGGTCGTTGATCGTTTTGCATTTGGACAACCATTTTGCATTTGGACTGTCTGGCTCACAATTATACATTAATTTATTCCCCGTACACTACCATTCAAAAGTTTGGGATTTGTCAGATATTTATAATTTTTTTTTAAATTTATATAGCCTAAGTCTCTGATGCTCACCAAGTCTGCATTCATTTGATCAAAAATACAGTAAAACAGTAAGATTGTTACCATTTAAAAGAACTTTTTTCTATTTGAATATATTTGTAAAGGTAATTTATTCCTGTGATGTCAAAGCTTTAGAATTATCACTCCAGTCTTCAGTGTCACATGATCCTCCAGAAATCATTCTAATATGATTGGCTGCTCAAAAACATTTCTTATTATTATCAATTTTGAAAACAGTTGTTCTACTTAATATTTTTCAGTTTGTTTAATGAAAGTTCTAAAGAACAACATTTATTTGAAATGGAAATCAAACATTATACATGTCTTAAAGGTCACTGTTTGATCATTCCCTTTTCCTAAATGTTTTTCTTACTGACCCCAAATGTTTTGAATGGTAGTGAACGGTAAAAAAAAATACTTCTTTCAAATTCAGCATTGTTATTCTTTAGACCAATTGCTGAAACATGCACAGGATAGACCGCAAATGATAAATCTGATCTAAAATCAACCAGATGAAGACATCTTAGTACACAAAAGTTTGATATGGATGTTGACTTCTTATCTTTAAGTATAAACTGCAATGGCAGCATTTTTTTTTAGCTTTCAGACAGTCTTAGAGAACACTAATATTGTGGTTATTAAATGTAACACTCTGTAGCACATTATGTATCCTTACATGGGACAGAGACATTTATGATACAGAGCTAAGATAATGTGCATGGTAGATTTTATTGAGCAAACATGTTTTGACCATAATATACCATTATGGAAAGTTGGAGCACGTAAAGGTCTATGCATAAGATAAAACAACCAGATCATAAATATAATGAAAATGTGAGCCAGACCTGGTTTATTAGTTAAGCTTACGTTACACCCACACATGTTCTCTCACATTTGGGATTCTCCAACAAACCATTTTCAAATAAGAGCAGTCTATGCTATTTTCTTTATTTATTTGGTTATAACTTTTCAAAAATAAGAGTGAGACCTGGTGCACAGTGTGTGCAGTTTGGCATATTGTGTAAATAGCGTAGGGTGCTGTGTGTGAGGTCGTGTCCAGTAAGAGTATGGCAGCACATTGTAATTTATTCAATACCTGAGCTTCAATCCCATGGTCAGCAGTGCCTGCGGTGGACCTGCATGGGCATGTTTTGATTTCTGTGCGAGCTCCTTCCTCTCACCTCTTAAGGAGGGCAGTTGGAGACATTCAGTAAACTTCACCAGATGTTAGTTTGAGTGTTCAGGGTTCAGGTTTAAATGTGCTAATCTGTTTCAGCAGCGACAGACTAAAACCTCCATGGCAAACTAAATTAATCCTGTATTATAGGGCAGAATTACTCACACACCAATGCTTATGCTCTCCTATACCATCATCACATCAGCCATCTAAATGATAATTCATATGATTGCAGTCACCATTTATTAAGGTTGTGCATGTGTTTGTGTTTTGCTGTGAATTTTTTAAATTGGATTTCATATTTATGAAAAGAAAGCTGAATTACAGCAAGAAATTTCCCCTTAGATTCCCGTCTTTCACCATGTGTAAAACAAAAGCTGTGAGGACTTCTTTAAATGCGAGAACTAGTGATGCACTGATTTTTTTTTTTACCAAAACACTGAAACCAAAATTAAAGTTTTATTTAGCCTAAAAACTAAACATTCAAATTAATTTTGAGTAATTAAATAGACCAAATTAAGCACAGGAATTTGTGCAGTTGTTTGCACGAAACAGACCCTGACATGGTTGAAACGCATAAATAACGCATAAAATGCCACTGTTTTAGTCAATGGTATCGGCCCACCAAAACTATTTCGCCTGAATATTTTAGGTTTCTGAAATTTCGGTACATCATTGCTTAATCCCAGATTTGAGCGTGACATTGTTCTTTTTTTTTAAATCGTTCACACTAGTTGTTTAATTAATACATTATAGTTTTAAAATAAGTGATGCAGTGGCCAAATATAGCAAAACATTGGTATAAATAAATAAAATACTAATTACTAGCTACTACAACAGTTGTGTGGCCCCTCTGCATTAGTGTAGACTGATTTTTGTGTGTGAAGTAAGAGGCTTAATCAGTAAATAAGGATTTAATTCAGAAATCTGGTGCAGTCGGTCAGTGCTGTATTAGTCTGTTTCACTAAAGATTCCTTTTTTTAAAACTATTCCTATTCCTCAACTAAATTCTGCTTTAATTAATTCAATTAATACATCTACATGCATTTTCTGTTATCTGAGCTAACTCGGCTACTTGTCTTTTTTACTGGCTAGACACACAGGCAGGTTAAATTTCTTTCTTTGAGGCCATTTTCTTTTTTTTTTTGTTTGCTTCAACAACAGTCTATTTTTTAACTTTTAGAATAATCTTAATGCTTTTTCTATGTGTCTGTCTCTTTGTCCAGCATGCGTCTCTGGGGGCGAGTCGTTCAGAGAAGGGGACGAATGTGTCGAGTCGTTCACTGGGTGCCAGATGTCGCAACTCTATGGCTTCTAGCTCAGACGAGTTGCCCCACATCGGAAACTACCGGCTTCTTAAAACCATCGGCAAGGGCAACTTTGCTAAAGTCAAGCTAGCCCGCCACATCCTCACAGGGAAAGAGGTGAGAAAGAGGGAGTTTACATTGGTAGGGTGTGATAAGATACAGGAGCTGCTATATTAGGTCTCATTCTCATTAGAATACTTGTGAGCATTAATTCTTTGGTTGGTATATATTTTTAAAGTGTTCCAACTTAAGTGTGAAAATTTCCACGCCCACGTTTACTTTATATAAACCAAAGCTGATATAGTGTGATTTTAGTGGACTTGTTAGTGGGCATCAGAGAGCTTTAATAATCTTGGACAATAATAGAATGTGATGTTTAAAGAGTAGTTCATGCACACAGTATTATATAATATTTTATATACATAGTGAACTTATGTGTGGCAGTCTGAAGCCATGTATACACTTTGGGGAGGGACATCCTCATTTAAATGCAGATGAGAATACCCTAAATTATGGTTGTGTATGGAATAAAATCGTCACACCCAGACTTAAAATGGCTGATATAACCATAACACAATTGTGACCATAAATTATGTAGCATGGATGCTAAAAAAATTTTTGCTTTTTTGATTGAAGTAATGTTAGTGATCAGAAACAATTTTTAATAAAACCCATCAATGTGCTTTGTTTATACGCCTTAAGTTGTTAATAACAGCATGTGCTCTGTCTGAAGTGTACAGTATGAATTACTTCTAGACCACATGGCTGGTGGGAGCAGCTACAGAAGAGACTGACAGACTGATATGAGAATTTGCGAATGAGTCAAGACATATGGCTCTGTCTCTTACTTGCGCCACGCGAGAAGAAAAGAGACATAGACTCGCATCTAATTACATCACTGCATTAACAACTAGTTCTCTTACGAGATGAGAGATTCTTTCGTATTGCTCGCCGCTCCGACAGATTATTTTTTTTAGAATGCCTCGCAATTCCTGTGGCTCGTGCCGAGCCCCACTCAGCGCCGGAGACCGCCATGTGATCTGCGCTCTCTGCCTGGGCCCAGACCATGCAGCCCTCGCACGGAAGGCTGCGTCCACTATGAGGAGCTGTCTATGTCGACTCTGCAGGTTCGTCTAGATCTCTTTGGTGCCGAAGTTGTCACACTGCCATCTGCTGGACCGCGCAAGAAGTGCTGTGTTCAGAGACCGCTAGAGCCCGACGCGGATACCAAGCACTCACCGGATCAACACCCTCGAGTGCCTCTTTCGCCTTCTGGTTATCCTGCTCATGCCGTTGGTGTTTTAAGTGTAGAGAAAGTGTCCACACCCCAGTATTCACGCCCCTACACACAAGCACTATAACTCATGTGTCTCTCACCCCCACAGAGCCCATTCTCATAAAGCTGGCAAATGCCGCTCGATTGTTAGATGTAGAAATCAAGAATCCGTGCTCGCGTCCATCTCTCAGAGCGGAAGTCGACCCAGCCGCCCACTGTACGCTTTCCCTCTGATCTCAATGTTACCACAGGTAATTAAGAGAATCAGGGAATCGCTCTGCCCGGTGCTCCTTAAAGCCCCGCAATGATCCCGATCGCAATGAAGCGATCCCGGTGAGGAGAGACCCGATCTTGGTGAGCAGAGACCCGATCTGAGCACTGGTCTCTGCATGTATGGTGATGAATCAACGGATACCCATTGTCCTGCCAGAAGGAGTTATGAACACGATCACACAGTCTAGAGCTCCCTCTACGAGACGGCTCTATGCGTCTATGTGTTCTCCAAATGGTGCACCGACAGAAATCAGGACCCGCGAACGTGTGAGGTCTTGCAGGTCCTCGGTTTCCTTCTGAGCTGTTGGACAAGGGCAGTTCCCCCTCCACGCTCAAAGTTTACATGGTGGCCGTTACAGTGTTCAGTGAGTCGAAGCAAGGCTGGTCGTTTGGAAGGAACGAGCTGGTCATCCGCTTCCTTTGAGGAGCCAGAAGGATGAACCCACCGTGCCCACCTTCGGTTCCTATTTGGGATTTCTTCGTGGTCCTAGAGGCCCTAAAGATGTATCCCTTCGAAACATTTAATTCTGCAAATCTAAAATACCTCTTGCTCAAAAGCATTTTTCTTTTAGCTCAGGGGGACTTACACACATTATCCGTTAGCGTCACGTGTCTTGAGTTTGGCCCGAATGACTCAAAGGTCATCCTCTGACCAAGACACGGCTATGTCCCGAAGGTGATTGGCACTCCCTTCAGAGTGCAGGTTATTTCTCTGTCGGCTCTGCCAGCATTCGACAGCGAGAGCAGCAACAGCCTCCTCTGCCCTGTTAAGGTGCTGAGAGCTTACATTACACGCTCCGCCTCTTTCAGACACTCGGAACAGGTTTTTGTTTCATTTGGTGGGTACGCCAAGGGTTTCGTCACCTCGAAACAATCCCTATCCAAATGGATAGTGGACTCTATTGCTGCTGCTTATGCGTCAAAAGGTCTGCAATGCCCTCTGGGCATCAGGGTTCATTCCACTAGAGGTATGGCCTCGTCGTGGGTATGGTCAAGTTGGGGCATGGGCAAGATTAATTTACCCGTACCGTAAGCTAAACTTACGCAATACTCGTTCCCTCTCTAGAGAGAACCGAGGTTACGTTAGGTACACCGAGTACACAACCGAGTACAACATACAGCTGGGTGCTTTACCTGTACACATTTGGTTATCACTACCTGCATTTCTTTATCTATTCATTATGGTTGTCACTCATGAAAATGACCAAAACATATTTCATCCTTTCATTATTATGCTTTTTGATCTATCCTCTGTGGTATTTTAATAATAGAGTCAAATAGATACAGTACTATTCAAAAGTTTGAGTGTAACAGTAAAGACATTTAAAATGTTACAATACAAAAAATAAAATATATGCTTTCTATTCATCAATGAATTAAGAAATAATGCAGCATGGTTTCCACCAAAATATTTAGCTGCACAATATTTTCAACACTGATGATGTGAAATGTGTCACAGTCATCGTCTGCACCATCCTGTCTTCGTCTTCACTACACTTGCCAGAATCCCTTGTGTCTCCACACCATGACAGAAGAACCGACCAAACAAGAAGCATGGAAGTTACCCACTTCTTTCTAACCCCAGCCAATCGTCTGGTCCATTGTTTTCAGGATGGCCTCCCAATTGAGGAATATGTGGCCAAATTCCTTGAATTTCCCACCTCATGGATTGGGCTGACAATGTTTTGAAGACCGTATTCTGGTGTGGACTGGATGAATTGTTGTACCAGTACAGAACCCTCACTGCTGGTCCCGTCCAGAACATAACCTTCTTCACTGCTGGTCCCGTCCAGCACAGAGCCTTCACCTCTGATACCATCCAGCCCAGAGTCTTCATCGCTGGTCCCGTCCAGCACAGAGCCTTCACCGCTAGTCAGCCCACCCTCCAAGTCAGCCCTGCTGAGCCTATGCTCCACGTGGTGCTCGTCAATCCAGCGCTTGTTCACGCCACATCTACCTAGCCAGAGACTGTTCACATCATGTCTACCCAGCTGGAGACTTTTCACGTCATGTCCGCCCAGCCAGAGACTGTTCACGTCCCGTCTGCCCAACCTGTCCCTGGGCCTGTCTCAGTCCTTGTCCCAGAGCCTGTCACTGAGCCTGTTCCAAAGCCTGTCCCAGAGGCTTTTTCTGACTCTGTCATACCCCCCAAGTGTTTTTTGGGGGTGTATGACGGGTTCTCTCCACCATTGCCACCCAAAGGGTCTTCGACGAAGTGGCATCTCCGCCTTGGCCACCCGAAGGGGCATCTCCGCCATGGCCGCCTGCTCATCCTGCTTCGCCCTGGAGGTTTCCTGCGCAGGGCGCCCAACCCCCTACCCCTGTTGTGTTCTACTGCGCGTGACCTTTTTTTGAAAACATTATCTTAAATTGTACTAATTCTCAGAATATTACTGTTTTTACTGTTTTTGATTAAATAAAAAAAGCCTTGCCGAGCATAAGATACTTATTTTAAGAATTAAAAATTCCTACCAACCCCAAACTTTTGAACGGGAGTGTACTTGTTGTATTGTCTTATTGGATGTTGTCATTTTTCATAATCAAGAATCTAGAAAGTTGCTTTGGATAAAAGTATCTACTAATCAAATGACACTATAACAGGTTTGATTGAGTTGTTCTGGTCTAAATGGCTTAAGGAAAAATAAATGTGTTAGAGCTCAAATCACTAATTGTGAATTTTACATTTAGGTTGCAATAAAGATTATCGACAAGACTCAGTTGAACCCAACCAGCCTACAAAAGGTAAGACCATTATGTATATATTTATTATTTATGTTTTCAAGACATTTTCTTGACAAAGGCCACACAATAATGTAATTTTAACACAATTATTACAGAAAGGGGAAAAATATCCATGCACACTCTATATAAAGTGTCCATAAAATCACATATTGAGTGCCACAAGTGAATAGTGCATATATAACTGCTTATCTAGAAAAGTGTGAGGCTCTTGGAAGTATTGCAGTAAAGTGTGTGTGTGTGTGTGTGTGTGTGTATATGTGGTGTTTAGTGTCTCTGTTGAGTCTGCGCTCTCGCCTGTATGCCGGTGACTCATCTCATCTGTCTCGTAATAGATTATCTCCGGCCTTCTTTCCTCCTATTGAAGGCCAACACTCCACATTGCTCTGTGTTTGAGCATACATCAATATTTTTCTTTTGGATTATTGACAAACCTATGTTTGATAGGCTTCTGTCTTTGAACACACTTGTGAAACAGTAGTTGTCAGTAATCTGGATGGATCTTACTAAATTTCAGCACAGACGACTGTGTTTAATTCGATCTCCCCTTTTGTGTTCTAAATTTAAAATGTAGTAACTTCAACATCAGTGATACTATATGACCTGTCTTTTGAATATGCGAGGATATGCGTGTGAGCACAGTAATGTATTTTTCTCTAAATATCTACTGTATTTTCATGCACTGTTTAGTTATGTTCATTTTATTCCAAAGTCTTCTGACTTATCTCTTTAAATCTGGCCATGGGCAGTCTTGTTTTCAAAATGCATAATTTGTTTGTGTGCTTATGTGTGTGTTGGAGAGGAGAGGTCGACAGCTGCGGTTCTCCACAGGCCCAGAATCTCCCACTGTGATTCAGTCTTGGCTCTGTAACACACACACTTAACTGTACACAAACTGGAAAGGACCCTTATTGAACATAAGTCTCGTTTGGCTTTTTAATCACTCATTTAACTGATATGAGCTGGTTTAGTGCTGCAATCACTGTTCAGTGGAGCATTTGCCTGTTGTCAGAGTAAGTATTTGTCCCATCACTCTTTTCTTGCCCTTTAGTGTTGCACATAAAGGAAAGCTTAGAGATTTGTCCTGTGTCATATTGCGTCATCATATGTCTGGTTTTCTCGATGATAGTTCCTGTTTGATCTCCCATAAAATAAGTAATAAAAAGTATTTTTACATGTGACATGGCTAACTACAGCATTCAGTCACAGTATGTGTCTGTCAGCAATTCTTCTTTCTAATCTTCTGGTCTTCTGATCTGCTTTAGGACTTTACTCTATCCTCTGGTTGTTGATTGGATGATTGGATTGAGGCAGATCTAATATGAGCTTGCTGTCGATTGTAAGAACGGGGTGGGTTTAAGTTGACCAAATGACTGGAGAAGTCGACACTTGAGAGGAATCTGTGGTTTTACAGTGTAATCGTGATAAGAAATTTTGATTGAAAAAAAATTACGAGGTGCATGGACATGGTTGTTAATAAAATTAAATTCAGTTATTTGTGTAGGCCTTTTCACAATACACATTTCAAAACAGCTTTACAGAAAATGCATGAGTTCACATTTCTATTTAGTGTGATCTGTTATCAGAGGTGACTGCCTAAGTTCTGTATTTCCAAAATGTACATATACAAAATAGCACAGTTAGCGGAGAAGGTATTAATTTAAACAGTGTAATAATTTAATGCAGGAAAAATTAGCTCATGGAAGTAATGAATACTTGTTTGTTAACAAATGATTATAACATTTAGAAAAATGTTGCGTTGGTGCGTATTGATTCAGAGTTTGCGTCATCTGAAGTCTTTGCGGGAGCTGACGCTGTCTCTTCATAGGTGTCGGGGATCTAAAGTCTTCATAACTGGAAACAAACTGGAACTGACAAACTCTCTAGTTACTTCAGGATGAGCATCCCTAGATAAAACAGAGAAGCAAATAGAAAATAATTAGTGTTGGTGCTGTTCAATTACAGTACATGCTGATATAACTGTATAAGTTTAGGAGATTATTTCGTTTATATGAATGTTTATTATTTATTTAGTTTATATAAATGTTTGGCTAAAGAGATGCCTCTTTAATCTGGATTTAAACTGGGAAAGTGTGCTTGACCCCTGAACATCATCAGGAAGTCTATTGATGGGTGGTGATTGCGCAGTGGAGTTTCCATTCCATGCCAACTTTAAGCTGAGAGTAACAGTTGTTAAATAGATTTAGTGGATTTTTGTTTTAACACAATATTGTGCTTAGTCATAATGAAAGAATAAGGCCATGTGATTGGCCTTATTCTTATTGAGAGAAGAGTATTGTGATTGGCTTATAAGTTGACAACCCTCAGTAAACCACAGAGTTGAGAAAAACAGCTGATACAGATTGATGCAGGTGCATCATAGTGTTTCCACAGCCACATGAATGGTATATTGGGTACTCCCTTCAGATTGAGAGACAACAAAATACAGAACTATATATTCCATCTGGATTTTACTGTCCTAACTTAAGGCTGAAATTGATGATATTAAGAATATCAGTATATTCTGGGAACAGAATTTAAATGGCTTTTTTTTCATGATTATTACTGAAGAATCACACCACCCTCATTTTCTTACTTTCTTTCTCTTTTCTCTTGCAGCTGTTCAGAGAAGTGCGGATCATGAAGACCCTCCATCACCCCAACATTGGTAAGATTGAAGTGCACTAAATGCATGCATGAATGCTGCTTTTATAATGACTGTGTTAAATAAGCTTTACAAAAATATTTTATCTTTTATTACAGTGCAACTCTTTGAGGTTATTGAAACAGAGAAGACGCTTTATCTTGTGATGGAATATGCAAGTGGAGGTGAGCTCTGAAGTTCATACTGAAGTATGGAGTATACAAGATAGTACATTTTGTGTGTGTCCATGAAAGTACTTTATGAGCTGTGTGTTCACTATAGGGTGTTTATTTGTGAAATTTGGTTTATCTCCTGAGCTGAAACATAATGCAAAAAGACCTTTGACACTCATAACATTTATAGGTGCATCTATGATATTTTGGGACATTATTCGTGTTGGATTTGGTTTTCCAGGTGAGGTGTTTGATTACCTGGTGTCTCATGGGAGAATGAAAGAAATAGAGGCTAGAGCCAAATTCAGACAGGTGAGACATTTACCTAATTACTACAGCACATACAGTTTAAGATCAAGGTGTTGTCACATTAAGCTTCTGGTTTACAGTTTCATCTCCAGTTTCATGTGTTTTACTTGGGTCGTATTTTTTTCTTTCTATTTCATTTCAGATTGTGTCAGCTGTTCATTACTGTCATCAGAAGAATATAGTTCACAGAGATCTAAAGGTACGAGTTTGCAAATCTGCATTTTTGTCTTGTTTTCACATTAAAAATATCTACATCTAGATATCCCATCTAACATCTCTAACACTTTTCATTTTACTCTAGAAGCAAAATTGTGAGGATATAAATTGAATTATGCAAATTTTTCTAACTTTTCGCCTCGTAATTTTTTCTAATTTTTATAATTAATTATTTTAAAGATACAAAAGTATACAAACTATTTTTTAGCACTCTACAAGCACTATACTGTAAAAGTATGATGTAATATTACTGTTTGTAGTATGTTTTTGTATCACTTTCTGTCCTGTTTATTTCTCTTTGTTTTTCTCTCCTTCACACATCTGTACAACTTGATTATTTTTCTGCCTCCTTCACACAATCATGACTTTCTGTATTTGTAGGCAGAGAATTTGCTGTTGGATGCAGATGCTAACATAAAGATAGCAGACTTTGGCTTTAGTAATGAGTTTACGTTGGGGAATAAGTTGGACACCTTCTGCGGTTCCCCACCTTACGCAGCTCCAGAGTTGTTTCAAGGAAAAAAGTATGACGGGCCAGAGGTGGACATCTGGAGCCTGGGTGTCATCCTCTACACGCTGGTCAGCGGGTCTCTTCCTTTTGATGGACAGAACCTCAAGGTACATTTACTCACACATTGATAATTTCTTGCCACTTTACACCCTACGAGGAAAGAACTGATACAGTCTCTTATTGCAATATTCTATGATTGTATGATATTGATAAACTGACACCAATTGCGTACATTTCTATTTACAACAAAAAATGCACTTCCATTCCTTAGTTTAATTGTTTTTTGAAAGACATCTCTTTTACTCACCAAGGCTGCATTTGTTCGATCAAAAATACAGCAAACTTTGTAATGTTGTGAAATATTTTTACAATTTAAAATAATTGAATTTGATAAATAGAAAGTAATTATTTTTATTAGTTTAGTGCACCCTTCACCAGGTAATGGTATTATATCTGCGCTAAACTTATTTTTTTGCCTCTATCTCAATCACAGACAACTGAAATCGTACAATTTAATAGCCATTAGCTAATGACATTTTTTTAGTCGCCTTCGTCGAAATTTTGCTCGCACTGTAGTGGGTTGTTCTTAATTCCAAGTGGTTCATGTTATGTTATGAAAATATTTGCACACTGGAATGCTCAGGTAAGATGATGTAAAATTAGAACAGTGTTTTGTCTCTGCTGTCTTGACTCGCTTTTATCACTTTCACTTTTATTCTTGAGCACTGACACATTCTCTAGATTGAACAGTCAAACAGAGCGATCTCTCTCACCAACGGCCCCTGTACGGATTCGATATGCTGAATGAGCCGAAAACTAGCCTGACAGAAGCTCACCGATGGCCAACCATCGGCTTGGTGTGTCAAGACCCTTAAGACCACACTGATATCTGTTTATCACACTGTCTGCTGGTGCATGTGTTTTCCAGGAGCTGCGTGAGCGAGTGTTGAGGGGGAAGTACCGTGTACCCTTCTACATGTCCACAGACTGTGAGGGTATTCTGCGCAGGTTTCTTGTGCTCAATCCCAGCAAACGTTGCACTCTAGAGGTGCCTACTTGCACATTCATTGATACACTCTACCATACCAAATACTAATGTGCCTATTTCTGTGATGTAGGATGTACAGCATGCATTTGCTGGAAGTTGCTAAATGCTATTATTAGCAGAGCCCGTCTAACGGAGAGCCTTGGCACTTCCTATTAGCCCCTTTGTGTATCATCTTGGTTGCAGTTCCATTAGAATTCCACTGGAGGTGATCGCGGGTGAGAGCAGAATGAATGGGAGTCTATGGAGCTAAACGGCTAAATGTGTCTCTTTCACCTGCTTGTCGTTAAATCAACATAGATTTTATTGTTGATTCCACAAGTTCAATACAGATTATAGGCCAAAAGTCGAATGAACGAGTACTTATGTCCTTTTGATTTCTCACAGGTTAGGCCATTGTTGGCCGGAACACGCTAGCATTCTGCTATTGTGTGACGTCATCACATTTTTGAACGGATTTTTAGAACATATAAGTGAACTTAAAAAATGCAATTTTCAGCTGAGTGTATTTTCTTAGCCCTCCCTTTCGAATGCAACTTTCAAATTACTTGACAAAAAATTACATCCTGAGAAAAGTGGATTTCTGGGGGTGAATTACTGTCTATGGGTGAAACCCCATTGACTCCCATTCATTCTGCACTTGACCATGAGCGCCCCCGCATGGACAGAGACGTGTTACTGCAGCCAGTCCAGAACCCGGAAGTAACATGACGTCACAACATACGGGCATTTGCTGACCCGGCGCCATTGCTGCTGGCAAAACATTAGAAGAAGCAATACGAGTTGAACGAAGCGAAATGAGTTTCATGTTATAAAGTGAAAATGGTCATCTCCTGCTGGGTCAATGGATGATAAAATCATGCCGGAGGTTCAGTTAATTCGGGATTTTACACTATACCCGTCAATAGACTCCATGGATGTGAGAAGACTAAGCTTTTGTCCGAACAACGACGGAGATTATCATGGCTGGCGAGGATAAACAGGAAAGAAACTCACTCTAAACACGCAAGAATTTGTTTGACAAAAGCACAATGTTGTGTTTTATTGCGAGTGTAAACAAATATAAGTTAACACAT
>JAOTRC010000034.1:18157254-18172263 GCA_027497675.1 Cyprinella lutrensis
CTTTTCGACTGAAGAAAGAAAGACATGGATATATTGGATGACATGGGGGTGAGTAAATTATCAGCAAAAGTTTTTTTAAAGGTGAACTACTCCTTTAACCCCAAAGCTTTATACACAACCTATCATGATTTATCAATGAAACAAAATGTTAATTTGGCTGAGAAAGTGTAACAGAGGCCAGCTAGTAAAGAGCTGTGCAGGTAAACATCACTTCACTGACCTCAAGAGGGACTCGCTAACAAGGGTGCTAAATACCACAGCCTCTGGCATCAGTTGCTTGTTCGTCTATTGTCTTCGGTCAAGGTTGATGAAGAGAAGTCCCTCCTCGGTCCATGGCTCCGGCTGCACCACCCTAAGGATGGGCCAGGGGTGTGGACAGTTTACCTGCATAGCTCTTTGGCTTCTGTTACACAAGAACAGTCCTTTTAGCAATTGAATCAGGAATGCAGTCAATATTACAAACAGGAATTAAAAACAAAACTGATGAAGTCAGATTGATTGCTGTTTAACAGATGTATTTCTCAATCACTAAGCTCTACTATGGTGTGCATATGTGTTTAGAATACAGTAGACCGCCTTTTGAAGGATACCAATCTTGCCGAAGTAATTGGCACACACTCCTGGAGGGAACAGTTCATTGAGGCTGTAACAGTCAGTGCAGGTAAAATCAAATCATTTGTGTGTTTGTATATATATATTAAATGAAATATGCTGTCTTTGTGTGCACAAAAATATCACGAGAGATTCTTTCAGGTGATGATAATGATATTTATACTGACCTTTTTCTTTTTCTCAGGAGAAGGTGATGAGGAAGGAGGGGAGCCTCAGCAGCCTTCGCGCTGTGATTATTTCATGCACGCGATTACAGTGTTCTGGAAGATTCTGTTTGCGTTTGTTCCACCCACAGAGTATGGGAACGGCTGGACCTGCTTCATTGTGTGCATTGTGGTCATTGGGATGCTAACTGCTGTCATTGGAGATTTGGCATCTCATTTCGGGTGTACAGTGGGCCTTCGTGACACTGTCACTGCTGTAGTATTTGTCGCCTTAGGAACCTCAATACCAGGTAAATATGTATGATAGACTGTATGAAATAAAGGCTGCATTCACACTGACAGTTTTTGGGATTGACAACCGCTTTTACTTACAGGTGTGTGTCTCGAAATGTCCCGTTCACACAGAAACTTTATGTCCACACTGACATTATGGCAATGCCCATTAAGCAAAATGAGATGACAAGTCCAATCAAGCCACAAGGTTAAATCCGTCAAATCTTCATCAACTGACTGCAGCTTTTATATCTGGGTGGAGAGTCACTCATAGAATATAAAACTGAGCCTTCAGATTACACACAGCTTATATCTCCATCGCTGTTAGTCACTGAATGTAAGACCACACACCAAAACCTGCAACACACGGTAGACAAGCATTTGTGCAGTGCAGAGCGGCTCTCTCAAACAGTATGACATGGCAGACAACTAGTTGTCCAGTCCAGTTCTGTTCATACAGCATACATTTTCTGAGAAGTTGTCAGTCCCGTAAATACTGGAACTGTGTGTGAACTACGGCTGTCAAACGATTAATCACGATTAATCGCATCCAAAATAAAAGTTTGTGTTTAGATAATATACGTGGGTGCACTGTGTATAATTATTTTGTATATATATATATATATAACTACACACACATGCATGTATATTTAAGAAAAAAATATTATTTAGATATAAAATATTTATATTTTATAATATAAATTATATATAAATCTATTTACAGTCTATACATGAAAATATTTCTTAAATATATACAAGCATGTATTTAAAATCATTATACACAGTGCACCCACATATATTATGTAAAAACAAACTTATTATTATGGATGTGATTAATCACGATTAATCGTTTGACGGCCCTAGTGTGAACCATGTTAAAGGACAATACAGATTAAATTTAGCCTTTGGCTAGATCCGGTAGCCTGACTACATCAGAATTTGTACTTCCGCTCAATTTCAGTTCGCTTCTGTACTCTCTCAGTTTTCTTCCGGCCTGAAAACAGCCGGCCTAACAACGAACTGAGGGCGGTCTGAGAGCCATGACGTAGAGGCTAAGCACCGAGTTTAAGATTGTATTTTAGGTTAGGGAAAACGATGGCGGATGTGGAGATACGGGATGCAATTCGCTCAGTTGTGGAGAATATTCCCAGCATTTGCAAACTGAAGCGTGTTTGTTAAGAATTTAAATGGAGGTGATGCTTAAGTTGGAGAGAGGTGATTGCATAGTGTCTGACAACTTTATTTTGTTGCTGTGTGAATGAAAATCATTTTACCAACCAGGCATTTCTCACCTCCCTTCCTTCCTTTTTTAGATACATTTGCGAGCAAGGTTGCTGCTCAACAGGATCAGTACGCAGATGCTTCAGTTGGAAATGTAACCGGTAGCAACGCTGTTAATGTTTTTCTTGGGATTGGCGTGGCTTGGTCCATTTCAGCCATATACTGGGAAGTCAAAGGTCAGGTGTTTTATGTAGAACCTGGTTCGCTTGCGTTCTCTGTTACACTCTTCACCATCTTCGCCTTCATCAACATTGGTGTCCTGATGTTAAGGCGGCGGAAATCAGTGGGCGGAGAGCTAGGTGGGCCCAAAGTGCTAAAGGTTCTGACTTCAGCATTGTTCATCGGTTTGTGGCTTCTCTACATCACATTCTCCAGCCTAGAGGCCTACTGTCACATCACCGGCTTCTGAGGACAGAGAAGACATAGAAAACTCAATAAACACGCATTCAAATTAAATGAGTTTTGTGAAAACTGTGAGAGAAATGTGCAAAGTACTGTCTATTCCATGGTAATATGTACATGAAGTAGGTATAGGTTTGCAACTTCTGTATAAACAAACATACCTAAAATAAGAGAGTGAGTGAGAGAGAACAAGATATGACTGCACAGCTATCAGGGGCATCTCTAACTGTTGTTCAGCTTTGGTTTCGAAGCACATTAGTGGTAATATGGACTTTTGACACCACCAGACCCTCAAAGACATGGAGGAGTTTAACACTGCAAGATAGCACTTTTAGCACTTTTATGACAGAACCGTGATGTGATTTATATGCTGACTCATGACAGTAATTTGATGCACTTGTGAAGAGATGGGAGAAACCACATATGACTCTTAATAGAAATTATCACACAAAAAAAAAAATAAATAAATAAAAATCTTTGACAAGTGAAATTGAAGAACTGCTGCTGGTTTCATTTTAGGATGTTTTACATTATGGGATGCACCTTGCGATGTTGGTCAAGGAAATAATGTATGTGACAATTATGATCAGAATTCACATTCATATATTTACAAACAGTGAGGAGTCTATGTCATATGTCTCTTCATGAATTCACTCAAATGTATATTTTCAGTATTTAAATTCAAGTAAAATCCTTAATAAATTGAAATGGTTGTTTTATTGTGTTCTGTATTCTAATTGGAACATGCTGCTTTCAGAAATTAAAAGTCGAATTACTGTTATTTTATTCATTAAACATCAGGCCTAATTAATTATAATTACTTCCTTTGACGAATCTTGAAATGCTTTGGTTGCTTATCGAATCCATTGAGACGGAGAGGTGATATATCACAATGAGACAAAGGGCATGTTAGAATTGTGAATGTTAATTTAAAACAATGTCCAGCATTTGAAAATAGTGTAATTTTTTACTGCAAATATCTTGTGGTCCTTTATTCAAATTACTACAAACTTTTGAGTGCCCCTTACACCGTTGGCCTATTAAAAACAAACATGCTAATATTTTGCTTTGCAGAATTTGGCAACCCAAATGCACTCTTGGTAGATTTGTTTATAAATAAGTTATTAGTTACATCAACTATTCTGTCTTCTTACGAATCGGTTGAGTAAAAGATTCAATGACTTAAGATACAACTGAAGCAGAAATGATCGCTTGATTTTATGAATGAATCGTTTTAGTGAACATATTCAAACAACTACTGGAATGAATGAAAATCCCCGCCAGTAAAAACTAGTAGGAAACGCGCCTGTAGTTTGAGTTACATCAGTGAGAGCCAATCATGTTTAAGTATTAAAGACACCGCCCCTTCTTGGAAGAGAAGTCGTCAAGGCCGCGCTCAGCCGGTGAGGGGGTGACGCTTCCGGGCCAAGAGCGCGAGTCAGGAGGAGCATGAGATAAGAGAATTGGTGAGGACTCTGTTTAGATTTGCATGCTCACGTTGTTTATTTGGTTAGATGAATTCGATTTGTGTCGACTTTGTACTTGTAGTAGTCATTAATAGCTGGTTTCTTCTGTCGGCCAAGGTTTGGTTGAGCGCCTTTCATCAACCGGAAGAAGAAGCGTCCACGCGCCCTCACACGACGGAACCGAGGACGTCGAGTCACACAGTAAGTCCGCGTGCTGTAGATGGTGTTGTTTATTTGGTATTATTTCAAAGGCCATTCTATTCACATGCGTTTATATATTTTGTACGAGACTTCGTGGTTTAAATGTTGCTGCCAGCTGGTGGATCTTTCTGGTTCGGTAGGTGTATCGTTTAATTCAAAAATGTGCCAAACAAAGAGCGGCCTGCGTTTCTGGCGCACTTATTATTGGCGTTAATCTTCCTAATTGGCTAACAATCAAACCACTTGCTACATTCTCAAATGTATCATGCTTCTAACCTCTTATATTATTGTTTGGTTTTGGCTGTTTGAGTCTTGTTAGTTCCTATATCATGTTGATAAACATGATTGAGCGGTCTATCATGGCCGTAACGTTAGTTCATTACGTTATGTGACTGGTGTTGCAGAGCGATGAAAACGAAACCAAAACATTATCCTTAAGAAATCCATACGTTTACATGGTGTAGCAACAAAGCTCTAATAGCAGCAATCATATATTCAGCTTTAACGAATTTAGGTGCATCCACGTGATACTGGAACAGCTGACCGCCAGTTGCTATGTTTTTTTAACAAGTGCATGGCTGTACTACTTCTAGACCAACGCAGTTGCATGCGCACTGGTTGATCAATGTACACTAGAACCTGTATTTAATACTAGAAGAAAGCTAGAGGTTTGTAGTGTACAGCGAAATGTGTTGAAACAATTTACAACAATCCTTGGATCGCTGTTACTTTAGCACATTATATAGTCCTCAATGGAAAGGTTCACCAAAAAATTAAAATTGTCATTCCCAACTACGAAAGCGAGTAAATATATTATGGGTGTTCTGTCCCTTTAACAGAATGAGTTCAATATTTGATAGTTATAGATGTGGTGTTCTATGTTTTATATATATATATATAATCACAGACTTCGAGGAGCATCAGAGACACCCTTGGTTGAAAAGATTCATTTGACTGTCAGTGAATTTGGGGAATTCAATTTTTTTACTCTCTCAAATAGGCATCAATTAATTTCTTTACTTTGTCAATACTACAGGTGCAAGATGTCTTACTCATCCCGAAGTTCCTCTCGTGCCACCGACTGTAAGGTCTATGTTGGTGACCTTGGCAATGGTGCAGCCAAAGGTGAGCTGGAACGGGCCTTCAGTTACTACGGACCATTGCGGAGTGTATGGGTCGCCCGGAACCCTCCAGGTTTCGCCTTCGTAGAGTATGAGGATGCCAGAGATGCAGAGGATGCCGTAAAGGGGATGGATGGAAAGTGAGTCAACTTGAGTTCTACCTGCCTACATTTGCCATGATGCTACTGCTGCACATTTAACCCCCTGACCTCTTCAGGGAACTCAGACCCGCAGGGGTGAGTGTCGGCGGTTTCACTGTTTTCTTTCCGCTCACAATGGCCCCAACTTTTGTGGCATTTTCCTAGATGCAGATTTGTTGTAGCCTGTTTTTTGAGCTCAGTTGTTTTTAATTTTCTGAACTTCATCTGCATCTAGGTGAAATGTGTGGCTCAGAAATAAAAAGGCTAACAGGGGAGTCTAGGATGTCCCAACAGTTGGATCACAAATGTACACACCTTTGTTTGACATGGGGAAACAAATAACCGTCTGATCTATAATATCCCAGGGTGCTTTGTGGAGCCCGTGTCAGAGTTGAGCTGTCTACTGGTATGTCAAGAAAGTCCCGTTATGGCCGTCCCAGCCGCAGGCAATTTGACCCCAACGACCGCTGTTACCAGTGTGGGGAGAGTGGTCATTATGCCTATGACTGTTATCGTTTCAGCAAGAGGCGATCCCGGCGCAGCAGGTATGTGAATAAATGTTTTATTTTTATTGCCTTTCTGCTTGAGCCTGTTGTTAAGCTTTCATATTGTTTTTAGATCAACATCTCGCTCTCGGTCCAGATCTAGAGGCCGCCGCTACCGCTCTCGGAGCCGTAGTAATGAAAGGTAAGACAACGCACTGTTCAAGTTGTTGTTGTTTATTTATTGTCAACATGCATCAGTCTGATTTCATGCCCTCCCTTTTTCAGAAAGTACCGCTCACCTTCATACTCAAAACGCAGAAGCAGGTGAGCTTTGGTATCTTTTCACAGTCTTGTTTCTAAAAACTCTTAATTGTAATAACTCAACTTAAAACACTGATTTTCCAATTTCAACAGCACTGTTGAAAATGCAATCTTACTATTGGAAGTTTTGATTTTCTGAAAGTCCCCCTGTTTATTTTATCCCGTAACTCAGTTTTGATCATGACATTTAAAAAAATGTTTACCTTTTAAAAAATGATACCCTTAAAATAACTTAAATGGAACTACACCCTTGCCTCATTTAAATCCGTTGTCACTTTTGCCCTTGAAACTGCTTTAACGCACCAGTGGGGCTCGACAGCCTTAGTCAAACAGGTTGGTGCGAATTGTTGGGTTGCAGAGAGATTGTGGTTAGGTCTCAGCAGCAGGAGGAACGTAGAGGTCGGTAAGCTGGGATGAGTTGAGTGGTGGATGGAGGGGGGTGACTGGGATGCCAGAGTCACTGTCGAGCCCTCTTGAGGTGTCATGGGCTAGTCGACAAAACCCTGAGGACGGAAGGTGCCCACTTGAAGACCCTAGAGATGTCCCCTACTCGGCTCAATCCAGATAGTTGTGGAGCTGATCCACTGCTAACACCACACTGTAGTTGAAGCCGTTGTGTGTGCTGACGCGCCAAGTAAACTGCAGCCGTTAACGCCGGACAGAAGGGGGGTCACACCACCATATGGAAAGAAGCGTAAATGGATGGAGAAGCGTGGGTTACTGCAAAGCTACGTATTAGTTTTGCTTATGTCTTGGCGAAAGCCAAGTACAAATCAGCATGAAGTTTTAACATCTACTCTCGTGTAATGGAAATCGGTTCTATGAATATGCAAATTATGCCCTTTCCAATTTTCGAAAAAAAATTTTTCCCCCACTGCATTTAAGGAGAAAATACTCAGCAATGGTGTTGACTTTTGCTTTGCGACAAACCTTGTGCAAATTCATATTAAAAACACCACATAGACATCATCATTTAAAAGCTTGATTTTAACACAGGGGGACTTGGTCATTGATCTTTGGGCTTTTGATTTCTCATAAACTTCACCTCTTTGTTTTAGGTCAGGCTCCCCGGCTCGCTCCAGATCTAGAACCCCTGTGCGGCGCTCGCGTTCACCTGTACGCAGATCGAAAAGCCCTGTCCGGAGGTCCAGATCCAGAACGCCTGTCCGTAGAGACAGGTACTGCATGCACAATTTACACGTGCTTATTTGTTAATTCAGTTTCAGATGTATAAAATAAGATATATGTGTTGTACATTCCATCTCGGTTTAAATCTTATTTGTTTCTTTTAAAGTCGCTCCCGTTCACGATCTGGTTCCAGACAGAGGGACCGTAGTGTGTCCAGATCTCGTTCTCGGTCTCGTTCGATCAGTCACAAGAAAGATGGGTAAGTGCCAATTTACATTAGCACATTTCAGTTGTCATTCAAAGTAGACAATTTGTAGATGCTGACTGTGTGCGTGTTCTTAGTCATTCCAGGTCTGTCAGCCCAAGGAGAAGTACAACACCGGGTGCTGACTGATCTGAATACTGATGCTTCACCCCTATTCCCCACCTTTGCCTCAGGGCTAAAATACATTTTATCTTCCCCATGATTTCAATTCTGGTTCTACTGTAGCTACAAAGCTTTTATTTGTTTTCCTCCCCACAGTTCAGTGACAAAGCTCCTCCGCCGTGTAAAAACATCACTATCATCTCAAGCAGCTCATGAATATTTTCTCTCCCCTTTTTCATAATCCCCTTTACTTCTAAACATTTTTTAAGAGCTCCATTGTTTTAATTTCAGTGTTGAGCCAGTGTCCTGTGATTTGTGGGTAAGGTGGTGAATGAGCTATGTTGTGATTTAGTCAGTGTATTATATGAATTGAAAAGTACGCTGTGATTTGTTTGTTGTTAGAAGGGTTTTTTTTTTCATTGAAAATGGCAACAATCTTTTTAATAAAGTAAAGCTTTACAAACCTAATGATTTCAGTGCTTTTTTTTGCTTCAACTTTTAGATTACATAACAAAGACATGTAATTAACAATTGCATATATTCACATACAGATAATCTAAATAAATTAGGCCTAGTGCAAGATGCATCCAAGAGAACTACTTTTCTTGCATATCTTATCTTATAAAATATATTCTTTATTTTTAAATCATAAAGGGGTTCCAAACATCTTCAAAAGCTTTAGACCTGTTTCTAATAATATATGTTATTGATTCTTTTTAAGATTCACACAAGTGATGTAATGAATTTTTTTTAATGTAAAAAAAAAAAAAAAAATTGTGCACATCTATAAAAGCTACTTGCCCTGATTGAATAAGGTGTTAGGGCCCTTGACCTGTTAAAGGCTTGGACGCTCTTGTCCTGTCTGGGTCCACGCATCACTTTAGATAATAGGATTTCCCGCAGATGCATATTTAAGTCTTTTATTTTTGCATTCAACACTTGCACCCACACACAACACATCCATATACCTGCCCTACACTACTAATACTGACACTCACACCCCATTGTTGGTTCTGTTTAAATTTGTGTTGGGGTAATAATAAACTTATTTTTGCTTCATTTGCTATATTTTGTCATAAAGGCCCAAACCCTGTCTGTGAAACCAGGCCATAGACAAATATGTATTCTCCTCCTCTCAATTTAAGATTACTAGACACAAATTTAAAATCAAAGTTAAATATCCTTTAGTTGGAAGGATTGGCTGTCTCGAAACAATATTTTTTTTTTTTAATGGTTACAAAAATGTGTGCTGTGTGTATAACTATATGAAATGTTTTTTTTTTTTGCTTTTTACTACAATATTGTAACATAGCTGAACACACTCAAACCCTCCCCTCCCTTTCTATCATGAACAGCACAGAGGCATTCAGGTTCCTGGACACCACCATCTCTGGACCTGAAGTGGGACACTTTTTAACTCTATTGTGAAAAAGGCCCAGCAGAGCTTGTAGCTACTTCCTTCACCAGCTGAAGAAGTTCAATCTGCCTCAGAAGCTACTGACAGTTCTACTCAGCAGTAATTGAGTCTGCACTATGCACTTCTAGAACTGTCTGGTTTGGTTCAGCTTCCAAATCTGACATTAGAAGAGAACAACAGACAAGTCTAGACTGCTGAAAGGATTGTTGGAACTCCTGCTGCCCACCCTCAAGGACCTGTACCCTTTCTTCAAAGTGAGGAAGAGGGCAGGTAAAATCATCATAGACTCCTCTCACCCTTGCCTCAACCTTCAACAATTTGTTGCCTTCTGGTGCCTTCCATTTGCTGGCGCTCAGCATTAGAACATTCTAGACTCAGAAACAGCTTCTTCCCACAGGCCGACCCTCAAAATTCCTTCCGACTCGAGGCCAATCATAGTGCAAAACTGTTTAGTGCAATATTTTGTTAGTTCACTAGCTTTTATCAATTAGCCATTACTGTTGACTGTACATAAGTTCATATCTGTAAATATTCCAATTTACTTTTCTTTGTTCTTTAATTTTTTTATTATGTGTCTTGTATATGTTTGCTCTAGAACTTTCATTTAAAGAGAAAACTTATTCGTGTGAGCAAGCACACTTGGCAATAAAGCTCTTTTTGATTCAAACGTCATTTTGGTGCACCAGACGCATTCGAGCGCGACTAAGCAGCCTTAAAATGTTGTCTAGATAGGCAGCTTGGTGAGTGTTTGAAGAGCAACCTTTCCCAAACTTCCTTTTCCTCTCGCGTTTCTTCCTCCTCCTGCGGGTTGCCGTATAGCTCCGGCAGTGGTATGTTCCATTTTATAACACTTCATTTGAGACAACATGGCTGCTGCGGCTGGCCATTATTACGGTGACGGAGGCAGAGCAACAAAAAGACAGAAAACCGACGGCGACGGGATGGCCACGGTAACAGTTACTTTCTTTTAATTCTCGTTATTGCATTTGTTAGCTTTGTGGTGCTAGATATGCATTTTTTTCTTGAAACGATTTTTTTCTCTCCATTCAATACGTGATGCTAAAAGGCTAGCTTGTAGCTAACACCAGTTTGTTAGTCTGTTTAGTTATGAGAAATAATGATGCGATTGTGGAGGATTTAAGCATTACATATAAGTTGATGTGCTGTATATATTATAACGTTACATCATCTAAAGCAACTTGGTCCCCGTGGTTCGGATCGGATTGCTTTCATCATTACGCATTCATTGTTCTGGTCAGTCCTATCATCTCTGATAAACCATTCACTCTGCTTGTTACCAGACTTATTTTCATTTAGCCAATGGAAAATATCGGATTTCAAAGCAGTAACGTTAGAATTTCAGATTTTTCGCGAAAAACTAACCCTGGCATCTGATCTGTAACGTTTGCGTTAACGTTACTCTGAATGCTGGTAGCTAATTAACTTAGATCTTTTATTTGTTTGAACCTTTATTCACTACAGTCTTGTAGCACTGATTTTTACTTGGAGGCAAACGTAGTGAAGCAAATTATTTAATATTTTATATATGCTTTAAGCATTCTAGTTTTCTATTATTGTTTAATGAAGCCCTTTGCTCTTTCCTTTTGTATGTGCAGGAGGGTTACAATGACCCGCACAAGACCTTGCCCTCGCTTGTGGTGCATATAAGGGGGCTTATTGACGGCATTACCGAGGCTGACCTAGTGGAGGCGCTGCAGGAGTTTGGCACTATAAGGTAACGTTCATGGTGAATTAGAAAAACAAGGGGGTGATCCAGCTTCCAGAAAGCGTACCTTCCATGGGGGCAGTCATTGGCTAGCAAGCCATCACCTGCTGTTAGTATTCCATTGATTTTGACGTCACTTTGACAGTTTACATCTGAAGTGTTTAAAGACTCCATTTGTCCTTTATTTATTTATTTATAAAAAAACACTACAATGAATTCAAGGCTCCATTACCTTGTATTTAGAGAAAACTTGCTTAACCAATAACAGTACACCAAAAAGTGTTTCTAATCCCATGATGATAATCCATTATCCAAGGTGGGGGTGGGAGGAGTTTTTTTTGTTTGTTTGTTTGTTTGTTTTTTCTTTCCATCAGTTGATTTGCATTTTGCACCATTTCAGGAAAATTGTTAGAGGAATTCAAAGTTGTTTTTGTTTGTGTGTGCATGTGTTTGTCTTTCAGTTATGTTGTGTTGATGCCAAAAAAGCGTCAGGCACTGGTGGAGTTTGAGGATATGGGCGGCTCCGCTAACGCAGTGACGTATGCGAACAATAATCAAATCTACATTGCTGGCCGGCCATCTTACATCAATTACTCTACCAGTCAAAAAATCTCTCGGCCCAGCGACTCGGATGATACAAGGAGCGTCAACAATGTACTACTCCTCACAATCATGAACCCCATCTACCCCATTACCACGGTAAGTTGTTAAGAGATCATAAATGATATGATAAATAAATGATCATCATGGTCATGTATTATGATGGTGTAGCGGAGTAGACTCTACAGTCTCTATGTGTACTGCTGCATCTCAGCTTGTCTTGATTTTTGTGCCTCTGTTTATTGTCATTTCTTGTCCAAAGGATGTTCTGTACACCATCTGTAATAACTGTGGACCCGTGCAAAGGATTGTGATCTTCAGGAAAAATGGAGTTCAAGCCATGATCGAATATCCTTGAACAAAATGACTTTAACCTTCACTAATGTGTTTTATGATTAGAGTATGGGGCTTTTCACTAAAACAAAGATCAAACCCTGTAGAAGTATTTTAGACTGCATGCTATTATTGAAGAGAAACATTGTTCTCCTTGACGCTTGGTCACATTTGACTCAGTCCAGAGTGCGCAAAGAGCTAAAGCCTCTCTCAATGGAGCTGACATCTACTCGGGCTGCTGCACCCTTAAAATTGAGTATGCCAAGGTTAGTACCCCATAAAATGACATCAAACTCTTTGTGCTGTATAGTGCCCTCTACAGGCCTGCAGTCAATATGGCAAATTAAGTCATTCTGTAATAGATGCATTTATTATTATTTTTCTTCATTAAAAGGTAAAGGCTAGTAACTAAATCTTACACAAAGTCAAAGGTAGGTTGAAAAGTGAAAAGTCATGACTATTTTGGACTGTTCATTTTAATAAAGACATGGAACACTCATTTCACTGTAAAACGCAAGCAATGTTTAGCCAGTCAATCTAGTAAAGTTAGTGTCCTAAAAAAAATCTGTATTATTTAACATGCAACAATTAAATAATACAAATTGTAGCTTAGTTATTTGTATTTAAGTTATGTATGCATGTATTTTACAAACGCATTATTATTATTATACCTTTATTTAACCAGGAAATCCCATTGAGATTCAGAATCTCTTTTACAAGAGAGACCTGGCCAAGGTAGCAGCCAAATCACGAAATGCCGAAAAAAAATGACGAAAAATAAATGAGGAAAACCAAAAAATTGTGTCATGTTATCTTGTGTTCAGATGCTGGAAACACAATCATGTGAGACACTTCTAGGAAGTCATTATACCAACTTATTCTGATAGACTTTGGCTCAGGCATTTCAGAATGATCAAATCAACAACTGAGATGCTATGCAACGAAATTAGTCTGCTGGTAAGTTTTTTTTGCGCATCAATGGACGTAATCACTAAATGCGTTCCATCATAGTTTATGCGCGTCGTCTTATCTGATTAAAAAAAAATTCTGATTAAAATGTATGTGCATCTTGGCAGTCTGCAGTCAAGGGACATGACTATTACCTGTCAAAGATGGCTCCCACCCCAGCACTGTGAGCACTGTTCCTGTGGACATGGAGGCCAGTGGCCAGCAGAATGCCATCCTTCACCGTGATGGAGCGATGAGAGAATGATGCGATCAATAGCTCATTCCAGCCTGACAGACAAATAAAAGCAGCATAAGATGAGTAGGGTTCAATATTGAGTAAAGTAAATCATTAACAGTGTTGTTTGCTAAGAGAAGTGTCACTAAAATACAGCTTGCAGATTTATACGATTAAATGGTTTTCAGAAATATGAAAGTACGTTATTCAGAGGAAAACAGGTTTACCAGCACGCAGTAGGATGACCTGGTCATCCAGAGACAGCTCACTGAAGTGAGGGATCCTCTTTGCCCACTCCACCAAAGTGAACAGCTGTTTATCAGCAGCCTGGCAGATATTTGTGACTGGGTCGTTCGGCTGAGGAGAGGTCAAAATAAAGTATTATAACATCATAAACGAGTATTTTTCTCTGTCTGCATTTGAAAGGGGCTTTATTATGGTATTTTACAAAGTCATGAGGGTCTACTAGAATAGATTTTCATACTTGGATGTTCATAAAACACATTTGTTTTCCTATTTTTGACCTCTTACCCGTCTATGTGTAACACTCTGGGCTGGGTTTCCCAAAAGCATTGTATGCCTAAGTAGACCAGTGTGTTGTAATAGGAAAACATTTTGAGTCTGTTTCGGAAATGTCACACCCCTTACCAAAACCACAAGTTACAAAACACTACTACCGCAACCAGGCCACACCCCCCTTTTATAATGCCTATGCCTTGAATAGGAATGATTTAAATGAGGAATATTGTGACGTATACGTTCTCAAAGTGACGATGTGTAGCTTTGTAAGTTTGCACAAACAGCAACATAACACTAAAAGTTGAAAATGTAAAAAAAAAAGTTTAAAATCTGGATATGGTGCTAAATGTGCATTCAGTCTCTCTCATTTCATCTACATGCAAATTGCAAGTAAAAAATGTAAAACTGAATGCTCTAATATGAATGGCTGGCTCTATGAAACTTCCTGCATTTAATCAGTCCACCATACTGTCATTGGGCTGCCACAATTACTTTAAAGGTCGCGTAACAGATCATCCTGGCACCGCACTGAAGATCATAAATCCTCCTTAACACGCTTATGTGCTACTTACAGAGCTTCCACCTGAGCTGCCATCCGCATGCAGCTCAGTCTTCTGCTCCACGGCCATTTCTGCTTCCAGAATCTTCTCCACTGGCATCTCTTCATTCGCAGCGCTGGTGGACTCCACCTCTCCTTCCCGCTCCTTGTTCCTCTGACGCTCCTCCTGAACTGCTGTATTGCACACAGGGAAATGAGGAAAAGGAACAAGACGAGGAAACAGGGATGAAGGATAGAGCAGAGGACAGTGTGAGAGAGATTACCATGATGGGGAAAGGAAAATGAAAAGAGAGAAGGGGTAGTGAATAGGGAAGGCGGTAAAGATGAAAACAGGTGTAGAGAGACACAGAGATATACAGATACAGTAGTTCCTGGTTAGTTTTCAACACATTCATTCACACAACTAAGTCCTCCAGCAACATTCCTTCTTCAATGAAAGCTACAAAGGTCCCTTATTGCACAAATTCAAAACATCATTCTCACATGACTAATATTTGTTTTGCTGCATCGTGTCATTTAAAGGGGTCATATCATGTGGAAATAAGTTTCCTTTTAACTAATGATAACAGTTTGATGCAATATGAAAATATATGGTAAATTCAGACCTAAAAATTTGCCAGTTATTTCAGTAGCACCTTATTGCAGTACACAAGATCCATGGGGCGGAGTTGAATCCAAATCTAAGGGGTGGAGATGGGTAGGATTAGGGGT
>JAOTRC010000034.1:18222316-18232623 GCA_027497675.1 Cyprinella lutrensis
GGGAGTTGTGATTGTCTTTTCTTCCCTGTGACGTATATCCAAGTGAAATGGCTTCTCGAACAAGAAAAAAAATTAGGGCGGTACCTGTACAGTACTTGAAAATTTATGATGCCACTTATTTGGATTGAATCACTGGATTGATGTTGTTTGGTCTTGCAATCTCATGTGACTGACGGGTTGGCAATTACACTTTACATAAATGTCCACATTTGAAATATCATGTAATTTTTTATTTTTTTATTTATTACATTTTACATGACACATTTAAAATGTGAGTTCAGAAACTAATGATACCACAATACAAAACGAAATACAAAAGAATGAACTATAAAATGGGAGCTTATTCAAGAAATGATGCTAAAGTGACTGGTTGTTCTGACAACACTGAATTAATAAGTGAAAAATATTTTATTCTCATTCAGCAACTTCATGTAGCAGCATGGTTATCGCAACTTTATGTTCCAGCAGACTGATAAAAAAATGGATGCATTTTAATTCTGGAAAAGCTAAGTTAAAAAAGAAAGAAAATAATTATAGATATAGTCAACACATTTATAGAAATTGCTAGATTGAAGGAAATTCACTTTGGAAAGTAAAATATGCATTCCTTATCATAATCAATAATCAGAAACTGAATCGCAGTGCATCATTGATCAAACCATTTGCCTCCTTCTCCAGTTCATGCTCTTACGGCTTTGAGTTTTCATAAAGCAGCATATATTTAGTACTTTCACCATTCTCTATCCTCTATCCAAGACTCATGATTTGCTGTTGTTATGAAGTCTGTCTTATCTCTGGCTCAGGGGCTCAGAGGGAAACTCTAGGGTCGACCAGCCGAGGCTTTGATGCTTCCCAAGCCTGCAGGATCTGATCCTCTCTCTGTGGAGCACGTCGCCTTGCCTGACCTAACAGGCCACATGTGGTGAGATGCTGCAAGCAGACTTACTAGATAATAAATGCACCTAGTAAGTCATGCATGTCTGTATCTCTAGATGAGAGCAAATGTATGATATCTGAATGCATGTATGATAGTAAGAATTCATGTCATGTTTCAAACTAGCAGAGAGATTGCTCTTTACAGACAGAAAGGAAGCCATTGATTTGTGCATGTGGATGAAAAAAACTGTGTGAACAGGAACATGGGGAAATATTTGCTATCACACAGTGGGTATCCATTACTCCCCACTGGACTCTATCAGCAAATAACTGTGCAAATAGGCTGCTGGCGAAAACATAACTTTTTGATGTGTACATTTATTCATGCCTTTAAAGGGATTTAAATTGTTTTTTTTTTTAAATCTTAGATTGATTTGCTTAGATATTTAAACCATTTATTTGATGCTATATCCTCTGATGCGTGTTGTTACTAGGAAATACCTTTAAAAGCTGTTTTTGACTTAGATTTTTATGACTTTCTTTCTTTCTTTCTTTCTTTCTTTCTTTCTTTCTTTCTTTCTTTCTTTCTTTCTCTTTCTTTCTATCTTGTGTGATGAATAAATAAATATTGTTTTATTATTTTTTAATAAAAAAAATCTAAGCATCCGTAAAACATTTATTTGAGAGGCAAAATGATTTTTTATAAAATATAGAGGAGCTTAAAAATTTTTGCCAGTGGGAAAAGTCAAATAAACACATTTTACTTTTATAATTATTTATTTTTTCTTTTATTTAACATTCTTCAACATTTTTCTTACGACTTTTGCAAGTTTATTTTTTCTTTAAAGCATAAACTTCACAAAATGTTGTTAATTTAAAATAAGATGTAATATCTTATTGTATCTTGTTTTGAGGATGTTTAGATATTTTTTTACTGGAAAACAAGACATGAATTTTAAGAAAATTATTTGCTTTTAGTCCAGAAGATCCAAATGGAAATATGTCCACCGACTTGACAAATCAATGAAGGGTATGTTTGTTTATTTGGCAATTTAATGTGAATTTCCATTTTTTCTCTAGCCTGGGAAAACCCAGAAAACTTTGGGCAAATTTAGATTTGCTCTGCAAGTTAATCTGGCAAAGAGCTCATTCAAGCCCATTTTTAATCCGTTGAAATCGCGGGACCAAATAGAAACGTTGGGGTGGGCTTTACATGATGATGACAGCACAGCGACAGTGAAGCAGATTTTGTACATTTACAAAGATGGATGCCGAAGTTGAACCTTACTGTCCTAACTTTAATATATCAGTTTACGCTGGAAACGGAGTTAGTGGTGCTTCAGAGGCTTCTACTGCTGGAGATGATTCGGGAGAGGTCTTTGCCCCTTTACCAATCAGAGCGCACGCTGACATGGAGTAAAGCCTTGTTTATATTTGACGCATCCACACAACCCTAGAAGGTGCGTGCATCAAAAATGGCATGTTCTAGCTTGTTCTACATTCACCTCTAGCTGTCTTGCTGTTAATTTTAAACCTACTCTGTGTGATTTTTACCCCCATCTAGCGGTGAAAAGGTAAATGAATCCAATGAATATTAGTTTCTGTTCCTCTTAATTCCGATTTCGTTTTAACACCTACAGTGGCCAATGTAGTCCAAGATTAACTTGGCTTCTAGTTCGACCTCGTCCATGAGTGATAACTCAAACGTAAATGCGAAGCTTGAATTAACGGGTATGCACCTCTTTGGCTAATGTACTTTCAAGATGGAGGGGCAACATGGTGACCGACATTAGAACCCCTTACCCGAATGTATTTTCAATGGCATATTATACACTCACGAGAATACTTTATTACTTGAACGAAGTAAATATACATTAACGAGCACATATATTTTTGAAAGAACTGAGTGTTTTTAGCTAAGAATAAACTAAAAGAGTCACACAGTGTAGCTTTAAGAGAAGGAGAGCTAAATGGGTGATTTTGTTGTTTTTTTGCCCCTCTGCTTCGCCGTGCGTGTTCTAAAAGAGAAAGACGTTTTCAGCTTGCCAGTATAAATCGCTATTTTTCTGCACTAAACAAGTGAATTTTTCCAAGATATGTTCAGACATGATAAACAAGATTATATAGAATAATAATTTATTAACATTATTTATTAAAACAATTTATTGAAAACCCAATTTTGACAAAAAACTGACATTCAATCTGTTTTTAGACCTTACTGAAAACGTACCAGCGCGACATCCGACTGGGTTTCCTAGATCGCATCACAAATACAGATAATTTTAATGAAATCTGAGGGCTTTCTCCAATGCACATTCACGAGAGTACCACGACGCATGCGTGTTGTGTTGACGCGAGAGCAGATGTTGTTGCGTGAACGCACTTTGGAGATTAATATTTTGTAAATGAAGGGTTGATTATGTTTTTTTTATTTTTTTCTCAAACAAAGCCCTCGTGTCGCTTCATAAAACTGAGGTTAAACCACTGGAGTCACATGGATTACTTTAATGATGTCTTTACTTTCTGAGGCTTGAAAGTGGTAGTTGGGTAGACTGTCAATGGAGGGACAGAAAACTCTCAGATTTAACTAAAAAAGACCTTTATTTTTGTTCCAAAGATAAACGAATGTTTTACGGGTTTGGACCGGCAAGAGGATGAGTAAACGATGACAGAATATTTGGGTGAATTATCCCTTTGCATCACTTTGCATCCCTATGCATTTTGTTCCATGAAACACTAACTGTAGTTGTGTTTGTGTATCATTATGGACTAGCATGTGAGTTGTCGGGGAAAAAAAGTACAGTATCTAGCTGAGAGCGACAAGGTGGGAGAAGCCATGTGTGTTGTGATTGTTTCTGGCCTATTTGACAGATGTTAGTGGGTCGAAAGCTTGCCGTTGCGGTCCCTCACTCCACAGTGATTTCAGGAATTATCAGTGGTACATGCCTGTTTGTCTGGCTTCTGAAACTCTCTCACCTAACCTCCTGAATAATAGATATGCATATAATAAATATTGCACAAACTCAAACCTAAGCATACATTTCACTGCATTTCCCCTCAACCCCCAACACAAGAATGTGGTGAACACTAGATTTATTTTTCATCAGTTTGGGTATTGACAGTCAGTGTTTTGTGGCTCAGGGGTCACGGCTGGTGTTAGTCGAAGTAGTTTTGTGTCTATAAATAATTTGGCGATCTGGCATGTCATCTACTGTGTTGTGTGCCTGTCTCACAATTTTCTATTGAAATCGCCAAGCATTGTGAGTTAAAGACCCCCCTTAAATGAGTTTATGAGCACATTTTCGACATTTTCTATTGAAACAGGAAGTTGGGAGACATATCTGTTCATAGAATCAGCGCCAAGACGTCATACAACTGACGCTTTTGACCATACGTCAACATCCGTCGTTTTAGGGTACCCTTAAATGACGGTTAGATGACGTTATCGAATCCTAACCCTACCCCAGACCTAAACCTACCCTATCACCTAATTGAAGTTAAAGGTAAAGCGTCAGTTAGATGACGCCTCAGGATCGTCATCTAACCGACGTTTAAGGGTACCCTAAAAAGGCGGATGTTGACGTATGGTCAAAAGCGTCAGTTATATGACGTCTTGGGATGAGACTGTTATTTCACCAGCTTACTTCACTATTTTAACCTTACAAAAATCTCAAAAGCCTATAATCACTTCAGTCATTACTAGAGAGTTATCATGTTTTTCATTTTAGAATACAAATAATTAACTCCTTCTGAAGGGTTTGATACTTCATTTTAGAATTAAGTATACATCATGAATTGTTAACATTAATTATGAACCTGTAAAGTTCCACCAAGTTCTTTTGCTTACTAATTGTTATTCAAAATTTCTTGTTATTATAGAATGTTAACATTGTGTTGCTCATTGGAACCTGTATAGTTATACATTAATGTCAGAAAAGTATACTAAAGTGTTGCCCCAAAAAATGCACACTGATCGAGCTAACACTATTTAAAAGTGAAAACTATGTCACTATTAAATTGAGTTGAGTAGATCAGACTGCTTTGATTAAGTCTGAGAACAAATTGTTTTCTGTCATAGTCAACACGTACAGCTAACATTACCCCACATTTTCTCATCCTTTCATCTATTTAGCTGGTTTTGTCTCTTGAGAATTTATGACTTTGTATTCCTCATTCCTTGTCTTCTTTAATTTTTTTTCACTCAGGATGTAGGGCATCGCTAGTTATGTCATGTTTGAAGTAGGAAGTCGTTATTGACACAGAGGAGACACAGAGGAGGAGAAAGTGAGAGAGTTAGTGGAAGAGATAGAGAGCATATGAGGTAAATCTCTAGAGTGGTAGTCATTTGCAAACATATATCTGTCCTGGTGTCCTCGTTTTCTATGTTTGAATAAGTGTGTGTGTGTGTGTGTGTTTTGGGGTTCACTCATCTATCCTTTGGAGATGTGTGTGTTTACATGAGGCATTTAAATATGATAAAACCTCCCTTTGAGGACATTTGAGGACACCATGATTTGGAAAATCAATTAATATTTTTTTATCACAAAAATTGTAAAAAAATAAATAAATAAATAAATAAATAAATAAATTAAAAGAGTACGGCTAGGGTTAGAGTAAGTTAGCCTTTATATAAAAATGAGAGAATGATGCCCTTATTTTGATAACAATTTTAAATACACATGTGTTTGTCTCTATGTGTGTGATTAATTGTTGCATGAAATTAAATGAAAGAAGCCTAAATGTTTCACACACATATTAGGCACTTCAGAGCTCGATCTGTGGAGAGGCAGGGGGATATGCATGGCTGTTGTAAATGCTTTCCAGGGACAATGTTTATTTGAAGAGCGAATGTGTTTTAATGTGTAGGGAAAGAGAGAAGATGCAAGAGAATGTGAGCTGAAAATCACTGAAAAGCTCTCAAAGTTCATGAATAATTGATAACCTGTGAGATGCTGTTAGTTTTAGTAAACTTTCTTTGTTTTTTTTCTGATACATAAAAATAAATACAAAACATTTGGAGTGCTATTTCACCCAAATAACACTGTTTGCGTGTCTGGGAAAGAGAATATTCTTATTATATCCAGGTATGTCCTTTTGTGTGTTTGCATGACTGCAAAAAGTGCATTTTCTTATTCATTATTTTTCATCGTTCTAAATCCGATCTGGATGCAGTCTTTGACAAAAACTATATTTTCTAAATTTTCCCCAAAAAATGTTGCCTTTTTTAAATTAAATTTGCCCACATTAAAGTGTTGATAAAAAAGAATTCATTAAGCTATAATTCATCTATTCTGTCAAATGATATTTGGCATATTGAGTCATACAACAAAATATTCTGGGGGCTATGAAACATTTATGAAAATGGTGGTTAGCAACTTTGACGGTGGCTGGCAACTCTTTTTCAAAAACACTGGTGGGGAAAGAGTTAATATTTTAAGTCATGTTGCATCTCAAGTAAATGTTAAGAATGTTTATTGTCCTGAAAAACAAGATGAGAAATGTACAAATATGGCTTAAAAAATAATATGTTTAAAGGTTTGTGTGATTTCAGAACCAACAAAAGCACAGAAAGCACAGAAATGTCTGAACGTACTGTACACACACACATACACACTGTAAATTACTCTGCTGCAAACTGACACGCTACACACAATATGCATCTTACTGCAGACAAACACACACACACACACACCAGGTGCTGTAAATGAGTCCTTCGTGTTTTATTTCATAAATATGCTGTTTCTCGGTACATGCTCTCAGTCGCCTCTCTCCATCTGTCTCTCCGTATCTGTCTATTTGCATAGTTGCTCCTCAAGTCTCCCTCAGCCCATCTGTCTTTGTCCTCTTCCCTTCTTCCTTTTCTCATCCTATTCAAGCTCAGTCTTTCTTTCTCTTTAGTTCACCTTGAGATGTCTCACTTTCTCAGTTCCTATGTGTTTTCCATCATCCTCCAATTCCACACTCATTTTTCCTCTTTCTTGCAGGTGCCTGCCCGTGCCCTTGGTATATGCCTCCTTGCTCTCTTTCGCTCTCTTTCCCAATATTCCATCAATCATTCCTCCCTCCCTCTCTCTCCCTCTCTCTCTTTCTCTGGTACAGTGCAGAGTGCTGAGTGGTTCACTGTGTGGTTGCTATAGTAACGGCAGCAGGGAGTGGGGGATGTGCTGCTAATTTAAAGACCCACCAGGGCTGTTAGCCATTGATACATTTACGTTAGATTTTTTGTAAACTACTCTAATAATTATAAGTGTTATATAAAGGTAACACCATCTGCCGTCTAAACCGGGGAAAAAAAATCTTGCTTTTATACTACAGTAAATTGTCATTGAGTTTGATCAAGAGTCATAACTGTCCTACTTACCGCAGCGCAAATGTTCACCATATGTCCATTAAAACCACTGTTAACTACACAGTACTGAGCTAACATTAGCCTTTCTGATTTAGAGCACAAATGATTACTCATTATTCTTTTCACATAAATGTTCTCTGCGAATTCAAAAAAAAAAGACCTTCCAGGCTCAAACACAACATTATAAACCTTGATTTTGAAGGGAGCAAAAGTATATGGCATTAAATTACTGACTTTTCATCAAATTAAATTTCAGAATATTGAAATATACCCAACTCTATATATTAACATTTAGCATTGAGCCATTACAATGCCAATAATATATAAAGTAACACTGAAAATAAATCAGGAAATCCTTCACTCCTCCAACTCCACATTTTAATTAACTAAGTCCACGAAGGGGAACCTGCGCTTGAGGCTAGAAAGCAGAACCTGTTTGCCTTAATCACTCTCTTTCTTCAGTGTGCCATGAAAGTCTTGTAAAATACAGTATTCAAGAGTTTGGGGGTCATGTGGATTTAATAATTTTTTCAGCAGGGATGCATTAAGTTGACCAAAAAATTATGGCAAAAACAGTTATATTGTTACAAAAAATGTTCAAATAAATGCTGTCTTTTGAACTGTGTATTCATCAAAGAATAATTAACACAAACATATTAAGCTGAATTGTTTTTTTAAATTGATGACATGTTTCTTGAGCACCAAACCATCATATTAGAATGATTTCTTAAGGATCGTGTGACACTGAATACTGGAGTAAAGATGCTGAAAATACAGCTTTGACATCACATTTAAAACATATTACAACTAAAAACTTCATTTTTAGACTTCTTTCACATTCACAATAACATTAGAAAATCTTATACCGACCCCACACTTTTAAACATTAGTGTACACTATGTATATCTTGTACATCTTAATATACCAACTGAATCACAACAATGTAAAATATTCATACTTATTTATCTCCACAAAAACAAAGCTAGTCTACATTGTTACTGTATAAATGGCACAATTTAAGTAACAAGGAGAGTCTGAAACCTGCTCAAGGACACATACTGCGGTGTGTTTCCCGTACAACGACGTAGTTCCCTGGTTCACTACCATAGTACGATGCATCGTTGGAGAAATCAACTAGCTAGTTGCGACTGTTTCATGAAACCCATTGTCGCAAAGTATCATTCAACCACATTGATTTTGCACGTGGTGGAGTAATAACTACTTTTAATGAAACTGTTTGAGATCCAATAAATGCTAGATTTTTTTATATAAATTACAGACATGTCATCTGAGGACTATTTCTATTTGTTCTCAGTTACTTAGCTTTATTACCAGACTCAATATTTGGCTCGTTCTTACGTAGTAGAGCACGTTCGCACATGCGCACTCTTCAAACATGCACGTTACTTTTAATCTTTTGACAAACTAAAAGACGTAAATTACATTTGTATGCATTCTAAATAAAAGGCACTGGTTGTACTGAATGTCAGCTTGCTTATTTTGCTCAAGATAAGGATTTATTACATCCAAATGTCATGCAATAGAAACTATGCCTCTAACCATAGGTCGAGAGCTGTCGTTCAAAACACAACTCTGCGATGCTGTTTGCGAATGTTCATTGGAACGATTGTTTCGGGAAACACTGACTCGTTGAACTATGCTGATAACAATGGAACTTGCGAGTTGGTTAACGATGCTTTAGGGAAACGCAACCCTGGTTATTATTCAAGCATCGCCCCATGCAACTTTTTTCATTCTAGCCCAGATCTTCAACCACTAAACCTTTCAATTTGCTAAAAATAAGCTGGAGGATTCAGAATGCCATTGTTGTAGGGTAATAGCTTCACACAGTCGATAGGGCCTAAAACAAGAACTTCATAATTATAAGTCTTGTAAAATACTGAATGCAAAATAGCTCTCACAATGTATGTGTGTGTAAGAAAATGTATGTGCTCATGAAATGAGACCAGCCTGCATTGGAATAACGTCACGGCTGGTTCTAGAGCAAGGTTATTGTGAGTGAAGGACAGTCTCAGCACAAGTGTGTGTGTGTGTGTGTGCAAGGATGAGAGCTAGACAGACTGAGGAACATTTGTGTGCTCAAGCTGCATCTGTTGGGAGAGAAAGAGTGTGTGTGAGACAGAAGGGTGGAGATGTTTCGCTCTAAATGGCACACTCACAGGAGAGGAGACCCGTCTATGCGTAAAGCTTCAAGGTGTTTCTCATCAGGACACTCACACTGTGTGTTACAGTGTTACAGTTTATGTCATATGTGATTGTGGGACTGGTGTCTGAACTTTGATCAAGCACACATCTACTCTGATCTTATCTGTCGCTATGATCGAATTAGTTTGTGCTTTTGTCTAGATTTGTGTGTGTGTGTGTGTGTGTGTGTGTTTGTATGAACCTCCAGTTAAACTTGCAAAAAACTGATAAGAGAGCAGAGATTGGGATATAAATGCAAACATGAACAGTCATCCCCACACAAACTCTGCTGGCCTTGATGCAGTATGCCCCAGTTATCATCATCATCAGGGAACATATGCCTGCACACACACCCACACGTGAATGAATGTTGAAACGTGAAAGGTGCTCTTGAATGGCCTACACAGATTTTTTTTTTTTTTTTTAGTATTTCAGTACATTCTTAAAGATGGCATTTGCCATTTCTGTGACTATAATATTAGGACAAAAAACATTAGGAATATAGGAATATTAGCACCAAAAATATTAGGTGCGTTCTACTTCGAATGCAGCCATCAATTTGGACACTTTTCTGCTTCCTGTAGCAACGCTCGCATGTGTTTGCAGACAAAGTGGATAAGATGTAGGATTTGTCAAATAACAGATATTAACACTTTTCATTCAATACTTTCTGTAGGGCTTACAGTGCCTTTATGTACTAGAAAAAAAGTTAAACATAAGCCAATACTATTTAAATATATAATTAAGTGGGGTCTATATTTTAATTTTGACATTACCTATATGATAACATTAAAGGGTTAGTTCACCCAAAAATGAAAATTCTGTCAGTATTTACTCACCATCATGTTGTTCCAAACCTCTATGTGTTTATTTGTTC
>JAOTRC010000034.1:18269254-18288632 GCA_027497675.1 Cyprinella lutrensis
TTATATGTTTCTTGTTCATCTTTAGAGAATCGAGTGGCGTTTTCTGTGGGTCTAACCGACAGGAGACGCTGTATTGGTCCAGCAAGGACAGCAATAAATGTGGTCTATCAGAGCATCTTTATCAACATTGGAGAGGCCTACAACTCATCCACTGGTGTGTTCACGGTTCCACGGTCAGGTGTGTATAACCTGGCATTTACCGTGTTCAGCGACGCAGGCTCACCAGGTGCAGCGCTGTCCGTCTGTGCCAGTATCAGGAGGAATGGTGTGGCTCTAGCAGCACTTAGGGAGATGTACGATCAAGACCAGGAGGACCAGGCCACAGCGGTCTTACTCGCACAGCTCAGAGTCGGCGACCGCATTACCATCAATCTCCACACAGGCTGCTGGCTCTGTGATGATCAGAATCGTTACAACACATTCAGTGGATTTTTGCTGTATGCTACAGAGTGAAGCTCACATTCACAGACTTTAAAAGCTAAGTTAGTGAGGAGCTCTCATAGATGCAATGTGTTCAACTATGACATTTTTTGACATTATTGACTATTTGAAACTTTCTGCATTTTTACATTTTCAAAAAAACTGTTTTGAGTCAGTGAGCCTGTGTGACACAGACACAGACTCACACACACACTGTTGTAAAAGGGACAGATGTTGTACTAGCATTAATAAAATAAAATAGAATTGTTTCTCTATCATTTATGTTCTCCTTCCCCAAGTACTTCATCTCTATAAAAAATATTTGGTTGATTACACCAATCCTATTATATTATATGTATATCATTTCAATATTATGGTTTATAAATACATAAATGTAACCAAACAGTGTTTCATCAATGGCTCCTTAAGTAAAAATCAATAATCAAAAGACTAAGATCCTAAACTTCCGATATTTTATTAATTTTATTTAGTAATAATTGGTAATTCAGCTAGGTGCCTATTCATATTTCTCAATATTTTTTTTTCAAATGCATCAAATAAAGTTAAGTATTTAATAATATAAATACGTAGTAACTTTATTATTCTCTACTTATTATAAGCAGTAGAGAGTCATGCTTGTTTTGAAAATAAATTTTACAAAAAAAATACATTATATAATTCATTAAATAAAACATTTAGGCTGTTGTTTTATGAGAAACAACATGTGTTTGTTGGTTAACAACCATTTCTAGTGTTATGGAAGAATGAGTTAATCTGAAACATGTATGAAGTGTTTTGGTAGATTTAGTGCATTTTGAATGTGAAACTAACTGTTGTGCCAACTTGAAAGTTGATTAGGAGAATGCCAGTTCCTCTAATTTCCCATTTCCTTCTGCCAGATGATAATGCATTGTAACTTACACAGATGAAGTTTCAGAATTACATGGGATGAACCATTTTAAACCAAACAACACAATACAAACAAGTATTTTTGATCTCACTAAAGAACAAAACATTACTGGTCCATTGATAATAAGGGTCTTGATACACCCATAACGGATAAGATCAGCCAGTTGTTCACACAAACACGTGTGCAACCAGAACCAGCTGACCTACTAATACTCTTGTCCCTTTTTCTGTTTTATCGGTTAACATCCTCTTATAACACACACACACAATAAAGTCTGATGGCCATCAGGGTTGAACGACCCTCTGTGCCTGACATCAACACAAATCAAAACTAAGCACCAACAATTAACAGAGCAGATGAGTGCACTTCCACCACACAGTGAGTGCTTTTTGACAGTAAGGACTCAGAGTGTCATTAAAACTTAAAGAGGACTTGAAGAAACCTTAACACCGCCAAAAACGACAAAGCTAGTTTGACTGGAGTAAAAGTTTACTACAATTTGTTAGCCATAATTTGGAATTTGAATATTGAATTTTGCTAATAAATTTGGAAAAATGTATAATCATTCGAAAGATTTTGACTTAAAAAATGCAGTAAAATAAGCAGATAATTTCAGTCTGTTTCAGCTGAACAAAGTAGCTCAAATTTCTTTATATCAAAAGTTCAAGCTGAAATATGTCATGCTCAGTGTTAGAATACTTTTCTCAATCCCGACTTAAAATGCAGAAAGTGGTACATGTAATGCATTTTGTATATTGCTCAGATTGTTGGAGCAGCCCAACACTGCAACAAAATTAAGGATCAACTAATGGCATGAGTTTGGGGCAGGACCACCGGCACAGGCCCCCTTCAAAACAAGTGTACCCATATTTTGATACTCTGTGTTAAAACAGTTATGGATATAAATTGTCATCATTACTTGCACTCTTGCAGTAAAGAGTTGTTCACACAATAGACGCACTAAAGAGCTGCTTCATAGCTGACAATAACTATCCACAGAGTGCTCTTTTTCTGGTTTAAGTATCTTGTTACTACTTTGATGTGAGAAACTGCTGTAAAGAATTCAGTACATTGGTGAACAGTCTGAATAAATAAAACTGAATAATAAACAATTTCATACCTTTTCATACTGATTAGATCAAAAGAGCAATTTGAGTTTTTGAATCTGGCATCACTAGTTCTGATTCTAAACAGCTAATAGAAGACACATGGCATGAGTGCTGAAATATTATGATTGAAAATTACTCTCTCAGATCATTATTTAATAAACTTCATTGTCAGGATTTATCAGTAAAAAATAAATCTAGGGATGCCCTTTGGAGGAATTATGTGTTTGACCGACCAATGAAGGACAATTTTTTTTTTCAATTCACTTTGGTAACTCAAACGACACAAAAAGTACATGCAGCTTAAATAAAATTAGCAGACTGTTAAAAAAATGAATCTTGTTCAAACATTAAGGAGGTCACTCCACTCTTTCTGCAGATCACATTGTTTTTATCTGGTGTTTATGACACAACTTTGTGTGGATGAATCTGTAGAATCGTATTAATCAAAAGTTTATGATTCTCTATTTGTTATTGCAAGTGGTAGTAGGGTGGCATTTACTGCAACTCTGACTCTTTTGGCCCTTTTACCTGTGATGTGCTCATTCACTACAACAATCCCACACTCAACCAAGGCAATGGACACAACCCTGCACAACACCACCTCTCTCGCACAACTCAGCTACAGTTACACCTGGTGTCTATACTACTCTGGAGTTTTTTTACGCCAAAAACTGAGACTTTTGGAAATGCTACAGACCCTGTTTTAGTTTAAAACACTGGGGTTGTTGTTCAGTGTAAACAGAGCAAAACTGAGAATTTACAAAATGAAGGCATGGCTGCCAACATTACTGCAAGCTTTTCTGAATTTGTTGTCCTTATTAGCAGCCATTATGCAGTTAAACTCTGCATTTTATAATACTGAAGTTTCCTACATGTGCAAGAGGCAAGCAATTATTAAGATCAATCGGCAACTGTTTACACTCCAAGCATGCCCAGTGTGCATGGTCGGTCATGTAGGCTACATAATCAATACACATAATCAATCTGTGTATGACTTACTCCGGTATCTTTATGGCTCCTTGTGCAGGCGCCTTCTCCTTCAGCCTTCGGTATACTCAAACAAGGGATCTGAAGGACAGCACTTGTACCAGCAGGGGGCACCAGTGAGACAGGACGGCACTGAGGCCTCTACATGGGAGAACAACAGAGAGGGTGGTGAAAACAGAGCAGGATTACATACAGCTCATGTCCGGCAGATCTGCGGGTACATGTGGGGCCGAAACATCTTCATTAGATACTTTATCCTACCGAGGGCTAAAACAGCACAACATAGCAAACAGACCCAAAACAAACACAACCCCACACACACATTGATAGTGAGGTTTTAACTTAGGTCATTAGAATAAACTATGACTCGTGGAGACAAACTCATTTTTATGGCATCTGTTGTTGCTCTCAAGACATACAGCACCTCTCACTTCAGACATTCATTCATTCAGATATACGTTTACACACACTCACATGCAGTTGCAAGCCAATGTAATGAATTAATTATTAATTTATCATTACTACTTTTTTGGTAAAGCAAATGCCAATTTAATGGATCTATGATGAATAAAATAGAAGAGCAACAACCCCAAACGTTTAAATGCTAGTGTAGTAAAACCATTTTTTGTGTATGAATGGGAAACCCCACCCAGAGCCACTCTGTGTTATCTCATCTCACATCAGACAAGTGAATGACACCCACCCCAACCACTAATGAATCTCAACTAACTTAGCATGAGACCTCAATTCAGTGAGCTGGTTTTCAGTGTAACACAATGAACAGCATTTTATCAACCACCAAATGTTTATCTCGGACATTCAACGTCTAAATCCATCAATAAACCATTAGATGAATCCAACAATGTAGTCTTAGCCTTATTTTAGTGACTCTAAAAAATTCATTTACAAATAACTACAGGTAAATATTTTATCAGTCCACAACTCATAAACTTAACAAATATAGATATATACTCCACTAAACTAAACTTGAGACAATATTTTTGAATATTTAGAAAACAAGTTATAAAACCATAAAGAGAATAGACAAGTCAACATAAGATAAGGCTATTACAAAAACTAGACATAAAAGAAGAGGGAAGTGACTAAATTCTGTTTTACTAAGCAGACGTCATATCATTGCAGTTCACTTTGTCCAGTGATGTCATGACATGGAATGATAGGCATGCTACGCCTGTCTGTTTGATGTCTCTTTCTCACTTTTGCAACATTTACTGTCTGAGGCTTGTTGATTTTTTTTTCTGTCAGTTGTCATGTTTGCACTCTGTGACTTTCTATTTCATCAAATCCTTTAATCAGCAGCCTCCAAAGAAAATGCCAAGATATTATTTTCTCATTCATGCCTGTGTCATTCCACTCTGGGCGGAGTGGAGGAGAAGGCATGTGAAGAAATTCCTCGCTTTGTCCCGACCGCTTCTTTTCCATCTCCCAAATAAGGACGCACATTGCAATACAGGAAAACAAGAGAGGAAGGGAGGGGCAGAAAAATGGTGGAGAGAGAGAGAGACTCTGAAAAAAAGTCATGACCTTTTATGGATGTGGTTACCTCCTCTTTGCCATTCTAGTCCTTATCCTACACTCCCTCTCGTTCTCATGCTCTGTCTCACTCTTGGTGAAGTCATTTCTATGAGAGTGGCACTCCCTGCTTGGACCCTTGGACCCTGAACTCTGTCATAAAGAGGAAGAGATTCTTTTTTTTACATTAACACACACAGTTGTGTGCAACACAGAATACGCATTTCCATATCAAGACTACTGAGCAGGGTTTCATATAAACTGGTAAGTACTTTACATAAAAACCTATATGTTAAAATGATTTCATAAGGAGTATAAATGCAGCCTAATATAAACCAATGTAGAGAAAGAGAGAAAATGTGAGTATTTAGAGATGTGTTTTAGTGGTGTGGTCTGACCAGTAAAGAATAAAGTAATCTCGTAATCTTAGTTCATTCTTTAGAAATCTGTTGCATGCCTCTGCCTGTTTTCACTGTGTCTTCAAAAGTCTTTTTATTGGCAGTAGCTGATGACATGTTGCAAGACCTCTCAATCTTTCACATAAACACAGTTTAAAACTGTATCTTCCATGAATTATAATCTAGATGATGCATGACGCACATGTTTTTCCTCTGCAAATGAGGGTTGTCCTTTTTTGACTCCCCTCTCTCTCTCTCTCTCTTTGTGAGATTCAAGTGAGAGTATCAGATCTCTGCAAAAATGCTTTCGTTCTGAACAGAAAATAACTCTAACAGCATCTGGTTTCCTGTCTTTGAAGTGAAGTGTTAGTGGTTAAAGCTCAGTTGATAATTTGATTTTTTAACTTGACAACCCATAACTAAACTGAATATCACAAATTCATTCTTAATTATTTGACCTTCAATTTACATATACGAAGTGTTTGCTTAGCTAATATTGCTGAAGAGAGAGTCTTAGAGCATCATGATATCGAGCCTGAAGCCAAAACAGCAGATACGGTGAACATTACGCAATTTGAGATATTATGACAAAGGACAGTGTTGTAACTTAGTATGAATGCATCAGAGACTCCAGGTGTGCTTGTGTGTGTAATTGTACATGGCCTAACAGATGGTGTTCTGCTGCTTACAGATACAGGAAATGCTCACCGGATGTGAACAAATTTGACTAATATGGACAGTTTTTTTCATCACTGCACACATGTTTTATGGGGACTTCCCATAAACGCAATAATTTTTAGACTGTACAAACTGTATTCCCTCCCCTAAACTAACCCGAACCCCAAACCTACCCATCACAGAAAAGTTTCTGCATTTTTTAGATTTCTAAAACACTTAATTTACTATGATTAATAAGCAGTTTTCCTCATGGAAACCCCCGAAAACCTTGTGGGGACATTTGGTCCCCATAATGTAGGGAATACAAGGGACACACACTCACAAACACACGCCTCTCACCTCCAAACATGGGCAGGGCAAGATGTAGCTCGTCATTTTGTATATTTTTCACCATTGCAGTGATGTCAGAGTTTAGACAGGGATGCGTGTATATCAAATGTTTGTGATGAGAAGGTCTCTAGAATTATAACAATTCCATAGATAGTTGTGAAATCTGAGTGCAATAAACTAGAAAAAGGAGGACACAGCAGGAATATTGCAAAGAAAGAGTGTATACGTTTTGTGTTTGAATGTTACAAAGGAGTCAAATGGTGGTCACAAATTCCAACTCCTGACTGACAAGCAAACAGGACACAGTTTTCTGTAGTGAATGAGGGTTGGACTTTGACATATTCATCTCTGAGTTTTCGATTGCACCTCTCTTTCTATCTGTACGAGTTTGCCTATACTCTTGTGTTTGCATTTTAGTTCATGATGTGCTGCCTGGAACAGTAATGAATTCAAATAAAGGCCTGATAAATCCAATACAGCCTCACAGCTGAAAGGTCATAACAAAATGTTGCCACAAAAGCAGGTTGCGGGCTTGCAGAATTTTTGAAACTCAATGGTCATCAGTTTTTGATTATCTGAGATGTCTCTCTCTTTGCTAGTTCAGAGGTTGTGCTGCTACATGTTCTGTTAAGTACATGCTCTGTTTGACGATAGCTACACTTCAATGAACAGGACACTCCAAATTTACATTGAAAGTTTTTTCATGCAGTAATCAGTTAGATATTTCTTTCAAAGCTCAATCCGCCTTCAAGGATTCAGCCTTTTTAACAGTAAAACCAAACCTGCCTGAACAGAACATTTAAAATAGAAAGGCAGCTTAAAAAACACAAAGAGCACATCTGCCTATTTCTTGTGCGTGTTTGGTCCAGTGTCGTTAATGAAAACTAAGTCTGTGTGTGTTTTCACAGTCAAAATGGCAAATAAAGGTCCATCGTATGGTCTGAGTCGCGAGGTACAGAGTAAGATTGACAAGAAGTACGATCCAGAGCTGGAGGAGCGGCTGGTACAGTGGATAATCTCTCAGTGTGGGGATTCTGTAGGACGCCCTGAACCTGGAAAACAAGGCTTTCAGCAGTGGCTTAAGGATGGATGTGTAAGTCATGAGAAAACATTCAAGTTTAGCTTTACATCTTACATTATAAAAGTCTTTGTCGCGTAACCACATAATCATCTCTTTTTCTGTTCATTCTTTGTAGGTTTTATGTGAGCTGATTAACAGTCTAAATAAGGATACAAAGCCTGTGAAAAAGATCCAAAGTTCTGGAATGGCTTTTAAACAGATGGAGCAAATCTCTCAGTTCCTTGTTGCTGCTGAACGCTATGGAATCACCAAGTCTGACGCGTTTCAAACCGTTGACCTGTGGGAGGGTGAGCGCCTGTTTTCACACGACGTGTTCTTAAAGGAATCAACGGTTGATAAGGAATTCTGTCATTAAATATTGTACTATCACTTAACAGTGTTAGTATTATTTATATCCTATTATATTATTTTATTATATTACTATTCTGGAACAGCATTTATTTTTACATTTTCTTTTTTTTTTTTGCGATTTCATTTTTATTTATTTTAGTAGTTTGGTTGTGTGCTTTTGTTATTATGACGTTGACGCCGATGTCGTTTTAGTATTTTAGTACTTGAAGGTTTAGTTCACCCAAAAATGAAAAATTTTTCATCATTTACTCACCCATATGTTGTTTCAAACCTGCTTTCTTTGTTCTGTTGAACACAAAAGAAGATATTTTGAAGAATGTTGGTAACCAAACAGTTGATGGACCCCATTGACTTCCATAGTATTTTTTTTCCAACTGTTTGATTACCGACATTCTTCAGAATTCATAAGTTGTTTTGCAGAAGAAAGAAACTCATACAGGTTTGAGGATAAGAAAATTAAGGGTGAACTATTCCTTTCATCTTAAACTTGAGTTTTCATCTAATATTTCGATAAAGAAAATAAGTATACTTTTAGTTTTAGTTCTAAAGAGACAGATGGCTGTCAGAAACTAAAGAGACAGAGACTACCAAAAATTGCATAATTTATTTATTGATCTATACATTTTTGTGGGCAGGTAAGGACCTTGCCGCTGTGCAAATGATGCTGATGGCTTTGGGGAGTCTGGCTGTTACCAAGAGTGATGGCTGTTACCGTGGTGACCCTAGTTGGTTTCACAAGTGAGTGTTTGTAGTTTCCTCTTCCTGTTCGCAAAATGAACCGGCTGACTGGCAACCATAGCAACCAGATAACAAAAACAAGCCTCTGTACTGGCCGATCTGCAGTTGTGGCTTATCGTCATAGCAACATGATTACAAACACTTATTAGCCAGACATTTTAAATGTGTCCAGCATGGGATCGGCAAACACTGATAAGTGTACGTCTCACAAAAATATGGTATTATGAAACTTCACGAAAGAAAAGACGGCTATAAACAAACAGCAGTTATAAACAAATATAACTTCATTGGCAGCCGAGTGTAAACATTGCTTTAAAAAGTACAAGTTTGGGGTCAATGAAAGGTATCTTATGCTCACATTGTAAAACAGTAACATTGTTAAAAAATATTAACATTTTGAAAAAACGTTTTCTATTTTTAGTATATATCAAAATGTAATTTATGCCTGTGAGGCAAAGCTGAGTTTTCAGGATCATTATTCCAGTCTTCAATGTGACATGATCCTTCAGAATCTCTCTAATATGCTGATTTGATGCTCAAGAAACAGTTATTATGCATTATCAAGAACTAATGTATATTTACTTGAAATAGAAATAGAAAACTGCCACTTTTAATCAATTTAATTAATCTGTATTAAAAAAAAATGTAAAAAAATAAACTCACTGACCCCAAACTTTTGAACGGTAGGCTACTGTGTGTGCACTAAACTCTTTGCTTTTCTCTTTACATCAGGAAATCCCAGGAGAACAAGAGAGAGTTCTCTGAGGATAAGCTGAAAGAGGGTCAGAGTGTAATCGGCCTACAGATGGGCACTAACAAAGGGGCATCACAGGCAGGCATGACTGGTTACGGTCAAACTCGACAGATCTTGAACAACAAATAAAGACCTGAAGACCAGTGATCTATCTTTCTTGGCTCAACAGCGGGGTGGACCAGATGTGTAGTCTTAAAACAATAACAGTGAACAGAACACAGCTTAAACCAAAGTTTACAAATGCATTGCATCATTTGAACCTAAAACTGATCTAGGTCCTTGCTTCAGAGATCCACCCTTCCCAACACATGAGCTGGTATCCATTACATTCCATAAGAATCAAGTCTGCCTTAAATTCTATTAGGGTGCAGACAGACAGACATACATTCCATTATTCTATTACATGCATTCCAAAGAAATGCATTCTGCTGCACTCCATGGGAACAAAATGCATGTAAGGAGAATTTAGCCTTGCACAGTTAATCGTTTGTCTTGTCTTTGTTTGGATCTGATTTGTATGTACTTCTCTACGTTCACTCCCTGATCTGAAAATCAACATGAATCTAGGACCTTTAATTGATATTTTTATACATCATACATACATGAGTCACTAATAATTGATTTTGCTAATAAAATTATGTTACATTTTGAAGTCTCTGTGTTCAGTTGTGTTCCATCCTTAGCTTTAGTTACCTTTGCCACTGAGAGTTGTGTAACAATGCTGGCAGTTACAGATGCTAGATAACAGTTTCTCTTCTTAAATTAGGGTTGGCTATCGATTGAATTTTAACAATTCCGATTCTGCTCATCGATTCCTAAATTCGATTCCAATTAGGTAAAAAAAAAAAAAGATTAGTGCTCTGTTTTGAGGACAAGAAATGAAAACCAATGCAATATGATGAATGTCCAAAAGATGGAACTCTGTAACAGCCACCTAGTGTTAAGTAGTGTCCATGACATGTTGATATGCCTAAAATAGCCTAATATATAAAGTTATGAAACTTCACCTTCACCAAAGATAGACTTACACACAAGACGAATTATACGTCAAGTTTATCCACTAGACAAGAGACATCAGAGCAAGCGGCAAACGTCAGACGCACTAGCCGAGGAAAAGCTGTTCCAGTCGGGGTTCATGAGCTTTGAACGCCAGGTGAACCCCTGGATGTCAACAACTCTGAAAACGCCAGATACATTTTTCAAATAGGCGCTATAAATAAACCACAGATTTCAGCTTTAAACAACCACATTCTCGCCTGAAACACTCTTAAAATTAAAAAACAGTAGTATTTTAATATTACGTGGGTTTTCTCCTCTGCTATTGACGCTTGCTGGTTGGTGTGAGATGCATTCTAGGATACCTGGCTGTCTCACATCCGCAAAAGTCACCTCTCGATGCATCCTCGGTAAACGGGGTGGATCAAGAAAACATCCGGGAATTTGAAATGGACTTGGCTAGATGTGAACTTTTAAATGGCTTTATGCACAGCTGCACTTCTTCCTGAACTTAAGCCAGCTCCTTGTTTCCTGTCTGCCATTATTGGCCAAATTGATTAATCCAGGTGTGCCTGACCTCAGTAGTAACGGCAACAATAATCAGACACACCTGAATTAATCAATTTGGCAACAAGGAGCTGGCTGAAGTTCAGGAAGTAGTGCAGCTGTGCATAAAGCCCATTTATGTAACAGGTAAGTTTTATTTTGTGTTTTTTCAGTAAATGGAAAGAAGTTGGTAGTTTATGTTAATGTTCAGTTTTGTTGGACATTTAGAGTAGTTTCTGTTATTGAAATTTGTGACTTGTGCTGAAGAGTAGCTCTGTCAATTGTGATTTTAACTGTGATACAACAGAATGTGTATAATAACTCCAAATCACAATTTCTGATTGAAGCATAAATTGTCTATCACCAATGAGTGGACAAATAGGCTACAAACCTTTTCTTATTATTTGGCCTATGGAGCATCTACTGTAGCGGACACGAGTCATGACTTAAAAACTAGGCTTTAAAATCAAATGTTGTAACAAGTATATACATTTTTTGTTTCATCCACTGTTATGTTTGTCCAAACCACGTCAACCCCTGTTTTCAATTTGTGTATTTTTTAATACAACGCTTAAGACATGTAGAGTTAATACACCTTGGTGTTGATAACATTAGGCTACGGGTAGCTCGTGAAGCTGTCCGTATTGTGGAAAATCGTTTCAGCTCACATAAGTGCAATGTTCCAATCAATCCACCCCGAAATGTGGAGAAAGAAAAAGAAAATTTGTTATGTGTGTTGGCTTAATTGTCACTTTATAAAACGTGACAGTGTTCTACATAGAGGTGTTCTCCAACGGATTTCACTGGTAGACAGCGCCCTCAGTTGGTCTTTCATGAAACTACAGGTCGGAAGCAACAACTAATATTTAAAAAAAAAAAAACATAAATATGGTTAATAATAATCGGGTTATTAAAAAATACGTGCCTACTTCATTATATTTTTAAAATATTTAATATAAAAAATAGATATATAGTTTGCACTTCCATACTCGTTTGGAGTATTTTCTTGGTTCAAAAATATTCTCAGTTTGTTTCAGTAGTGAAGCCTTTTTCCACCAGAGGGTACTAGTCACAAATTTATTATAAAATCTTCATCTGAAACTACACAATATCTTGACCAGTTCCTTTGAGTTGAGTCTGTTAGAATCGACCAAATAAAGCTTCTAATCTCTGACACATATGTATTCTGCCCTACAAAGGCAAAGCACAGGCTACACATTTGGTCAAAAATGAGTTAACACTTGTAATGGGCTTTATGACATGTGTTCTGTCTTGTGAAAAAAATATCTCGGTTAAATTATGTCCCGTTTCGGAGATGCATTACCTCACAATCTACCCATAACATGTTTGACTGGCTGGTATAAAAACTTTAAAGGCCTTTTTCTCTGTTTCTTTGCTTGCGTAGTTACTGCACTTAGCCTTTATAGGTCAGTATTGTTCTAATAACAAATTGTCTGAATGACAATCATGACAGTGAATTTGACAAACAATTTGCTTTATTACCATATTGAACCATATTAAGCTTTTCTCTCCATTGGGAGAAGTGAAAATACCATGTGTATTACATTTTTGTACATACATTAATATATCTGAATCACATGCCATCTTAAACATTGGTAAATAAATAATGTTGCTGCTAGTAAAAACAAACCAGTCTTGATCTATACTTTACCTGTATAATTCACCATCCATTTTTCATTAACGTGTCCCAGAGAAAACAAGACAAGACATTCGTTTATCTCTTTTGATATATCAGATCCATACTCTACACTAGAGATGTCATTATGTTCATTTAGTGATTACACAATCACTTTGCTATCTCTTTTTACCTGATCCACTGTATTACATTCGTGATGCAATAAACTGGCATCATACAGCTGTTTCTATGTCACGATGATCTGATCAAAGTTCTCTTGAAGTGCAAGTACTTCTGTGGAAGAGTTTATCTAGCCATGCTTTAGCTTCTGGCTGGATTTAATTAACGTGTTTTATCAGCAGCACTGTCTCTTAGTTCAGCTGTCCTCGGAAACCACTAAACCGAGTCAGTTGGACTACTAAAACAGCCTGTTTTGAGGTTTGACTTCATGTTCCTTTAGCCAATAACAATGATAGCTGACGCTACTCAGCATGTGCTCTTCTGGGAATGAGTTCATGTGTCGTTCCAGATGTTTGCAACATGTTGGAGGTGTTGTTTTATTACAACAAGCGTATATAGATGAGTAGTCACATGCTAACCCTGACCATCATACATGACCCGGCATGACTAAAATGATTTACTGTCTGTGAGAATGGCAAACCGTGCTGGTGAAATGGAGCAATGTAATGTTATGTGGAATGCAAAGGTCACAGCGAAGGTCGCCCTACTGATTTACAATGGCTAAGCAACTGAAATGCAAAAAAGAGAGCAAAAACAACAATAATCAGTGTTGAATGATGACTATAATTTTTTTATTCATTCATTTGAACCAGCGATACACTGAAAGAGCATATTTGTATGCTATTATAGTGCAGAAAATGCTAAAGAGCAGTGGAATGAATGAATGAATGAATGAATGAGTGAAAATATGTTTGGACAGTCTGTTACTAATTACCACTGCATATGCGTTTTTGTAGAAGCAGGTTTTCATACACAATCGCCTAATATGATCACTGGCACCCAGTCTTAGACAGCCCTTTCATGCAACCACATATAGCTACAAATGTAAGTGTCATGTACACTATTTGTTAGAGACTTGTTTGTAATATGAATATGAATAGTAATGACTACAGAGTTATGCTGATCAGGAAGATAAGGAGTCTCTAATGAACAATGAGATATTTGATTCTCTGCTTTTAACCCAGATTTGACTAACCCTATGAAGTAGGAGTGTTGCACTGCGTGTGACTCTGTGTTTGTGTGACAGTATGGCGTGATTGTATGACAGTATGACAGTATTGTCTTGTCTAAAATCCCTTGCGTTCCCCCGAGGGACAGACGGGGTTCTTCGGCTTTCCCGATCCGCTCGGAACTGGACCACGGCGGTTTCTCGGGAGAGAGAGAGTGTGTGTGTGTGTGTGTGTGTGTGTAAGAAACCTAGTCTGTGAGTCCCAGCTTGAGTGCGTCAGGGAGGGGCCTAGAAAGAGAGAATAATCAAGCAGAAGAGATTAAGGAAAGACGAGCTGCAAGAGTTCAATGCAAGCAGACAGCGGTTATGTAACCGTGGCGAAACTAACCCAGCTCTTTAATACAGAGTATACTGGGAAAGACCAGCGGAGACTGGAGCTTTCACATGAGAATGACCTCACTGATGCGAATCAGTTTACCATTATTTGAAGACAAGAACATCTTTCTTTGTTCATCTGGCATATGATAATATTCATAATGTGCATACATATCGATATGTTATCTGGATCAAGATGTATCTGCACTGTATTAACATGTGCAATATTATGCAAACCATGCATATTGTTTTCATGTAAATTTGGGTCACAATAAAACTGACACATTTTTTTTGCAACTCCAAAGCAATGCAATTTGGATCGAAAATATAGATCTTCCAATATTTTAACATTTATTAAGTGCATTTTCCTTCTAGTTTTTGTTATTGTAAATGCATTTGTTATATGTAATGTTATGTAATTGTTTTTTTCCTTTGACTTTAGATTTTTATTTGACTGTCCCTATGCAGCAGTGTTATTTTGAAAATGATTTAAATATTATTATAGTTTTTAGTAATATTTTAAACTAGGGTTTAATGTTCTATTTCAAGTACAGTTTATTTTTTTTAGTTTATTAATGCTGTTATGTGCTTTTGCATTTTACTAGTTTTAGGTTTAATATTATGTTTTAGTGTTGTAATTCCAGTGCTTCATTTTTGTTTACTTTACGTTTTTCCTCTGATATTTTTGTTTTATTTTATTTCAGATTAATTTCAATAAACAAAAATGTTTTAAACTAATGATAAAAACCCTGCTATGCAGGAGTCATTATAATTTCTTTAAAATTGATATAGATAATATTCACATTGTAATATTTTTTATTGGTGATGTTTGTTTAGATTGCAACATCAATGCTATAATTTAAGGGGTGGTTAAGTTGCACAGAATTTTCCAGAAACGACATTGCACAGGCTTCTGTTGCAGGGAAACACTATGATGGGAATTAATGAGGGCACCCAGGCACAACAAAAAAACTAAATGTGTGAGAGTTTCAAATAAACTTTTTAATAGGTTTTTTTGTTCATCCAAGCCATTAATACCAATGACCCTAGACAAAGAGTAACCCACAACTCTGACCTCCCTCCAGCCTATAGTAAGCACAAGTTATACAAATGACCCACTGCTGTTGCGTAAGCTTCTTTTCAGACCCCTCAATGCAAATCATCAAAACACATCCTGAGAAATGCCAGTGATGTGACTGACTGCACAGAAGTGATTTACTATGAGACGAAATGGTTGGCAGATATTCTGTGTTGCTCTGGACATTAATATCTTATATGGGCTTTCCTTTACAAAGAGAAACCTATGACGTTTAACTTTGTCTATATGATGAGGTAATGGTTCTTCCATGCGTGCATGCATGAGATTGATCCGTGACCCTTTGACTATACATTTTCAAATAGATAAATCGACCGTGCAGCCCTAAATAGATTTGGTAAGAACAAAGTACACTTGCTATACTGCCAAGTTAAATTATTTGAATCTTATAAAGTCCATATTTACTAAACATGCTTGTGTACTTAGGCCTATACTTGGTTCAGTGACCTAATATTAACTTACAGGACTTTAATAGAAACACAGGGTGACAGCATTGATTGAACTATTGAGTATTTGCTTAATATTTAGCTCACACCAAACGCGAAGAACTGGCGCCCCATTATTGCAGGAGATTCTCCCGCATCGGATCATGATGGATGGGATTGGTAAACAAGTTGCATTACCACTGCTCACCAGTAGAGGCCTCCACCACAGCACAGATCTGATGCGACGAATCAAACTGCTTTAAACTGGTTCACAGCTGTATTTTGTAACGATATGTCTCTCTTCTCATAAATATTATTAGACTGAAATTTGCTGTCATCTGAATTAGCCATCAAAACCACAACATTTAAATGTGTGTAGCTATTACGATAAAATAATATTAAGATAGCCTATTATTAAAGGTATTATGGCCCCAACAAAGTTGCTGCTTGTATTTAAGTGGGCAAATGCTTAAGACTCTATGATTGGATCATTATTGCAGTGATTATTATGTTTCTAAAATGTAATATTTTTGGCAGTTCCAATTTATGGAGTGTGTATAGCTTTTCATTACTTAAACAACCATGTACAGTAGAAAGACACATTATGTCCATTTTTCAGGATGCCAATGTCAAGATTCATCAGGCTCAAATTGTGTTAGAAAGGTTAGGAGAGAGCATGAAGAATCATTTTCACGCATGAATTAGCGCCTCTCAGTCCAGACCTTAAATTCATTGAAAGTAGGATATTTGGGATGTGCTGGATCAGACTTTAAAAAGTGCTTGATTCTTGCATTGTCAATACAAGATCTTGAGCAAAAATTATGCATGTAAATGTTGTGATGTGATGTTTAATGTTCATCTGGCCATTTTAGATAATTTTTTGCAGTACTCTCCACCTTTCATACACCTCCACAGCGGATAGGGCGTCTTTCTTTGCACGAGCGCATGCAGGTCAAGGTCCCTGATTCACCTGTTTCAAAGCACTTCGTTCTCAATTGCTGAGCAGTAAACTGGCTAAATAGATGGTGGCAAGCCTCCATTAGCTCATCAAGATGGGTTATGCAACAGGTGTGTGGGGGAGCCACTTAAATAAATGATCATTTGATGGGCTCTGTTGGAAGAAAGAAGCGCTGTAATAAAATATCAGTGAAAGCTGGTGTTTGAGAGCAGACGAGGAGCACAGATCAAACAGTGTAGTGTGTCTATTCTTCCCAGGAGATGGATTGAATGGATGCCACATCGATGGAGAACTGTGTCGGTTTGCTGGTGTGGTCAGTTCTCCGCTCATTACCAGCAGGATCTCATCATCTCGCTCTCTCTTTTCTAAATGGATCCCTCAGAATGAAATAAAAGGGGATGCTTTACACTTTAATGACTTTCCCACAGTGCTCCCCAAAAAAACAAACAAGCTCGATGCTGTGACAAGGAGGAGCTCGTCTAATGAGGCCGAAGTATACAGAGTCCAGTGTCTGACCAGTCCTGCCATCAGCTACCCTTGCCAAGAGGGGGAATAATCATGCCTTTATGTGGACAGAGACCTCAAGGGACAGCTTTCTCATTACGTCCCCCCTTCATCACCCCGCGCCGCAATAGCCACTCTGGTCCACCAATCTTTGGTTCCGATCTGGATCTCCCCTGACAGCAGATTGTTCAAGAGAATGTACTTGGGGGAAACAGGCAGTGCAAACACCCCCGTTTCACTTGGCACATAATTCTTAGCTAAGCATCTTTCAACAAGACCACAAGTTGGGATGGTCCGGCCTTTTCCGGCCTTCACAGAAAGAGAGAAGGCCCTGCTTTTAAGAGCTGTGATTTATGTGTGTAGTTGTGTAGACTCGGACACAGGAGGGATGCTGGCATGTAAAAAAATGCTTCATTCAGTTTCACTGAAGCATGAAAAAACGTCAAGTCAACTAAACTGTTTTACCAAACCGAATGAAATCGTGATATAGTATTTTGATGATTTGTATGAAAATGAGGTGTTAAAATATTTGAGAAAATAATATAATATAATTATTTTTATAATGCTATAATAATAATACATTTATACACTACTGTTCAAAAGTTTGGGGTCAGTAAATTTTAAATAAATTACAGTAAAACTTTTTTTGAGCAAGTGACAGTAAAGACGTTTCTATATTAAAAAATATTATTTTTTATTATATTAAAATAAATGCTGTTCTATATATGGTTTATAAATTCTTTATTCTCATTAAAGAATACAAAAAAGTGTCACCGTTTCCAAAAAATTTTAAGAACAGCTGTTTGTGACAATTACTAATTGATAGCGGCACAGCATTGATAATAATAAGAAATGTTTCTTGAGCAGCAAATCATCATTTTAGAATGATTTCTAAAGGATCATGTGACACTGAAGACAGGAGTAATGATGCTGAAAATTCAGCCCATGAATAAATTAAATTTTAAAAATATTTTGCTAATTACCATTGAATAGAAAATAGTTATTTCAAAATGTCATAACATTAATGTTTTTACTGTAATTTCCATACAATGAACCGTTATCTTATGTGTGCGTAATACACAAATGTCATGTGACTTGTGAAGTGTTGCATGATGATTATGTTCTATTTTAATTGGAATAACATGAAATTATTTCTATGTTCCGCACGAATCCGCAGTAATTCGACAATGATTGTCTTGATGAGGATTAAGGCGGTTAGGATTCCTCACACACTACAGTATGCTGACCATACCTGGATACTGTTACTGCATTAATTTTCATTGTTGTTGTATTTGGTGGCTTGTTCTGTGAATGGAGTATGTCGAAATGAAATCAGAACAGAATGTGTTTCTGAAACTCTCAGTGTGTAGCTCATAACAACAAGAGACAGCCAGCCAAACTGCCACAAGGATAACCTTGCAGTTGCCAAGCAACAGAGTATGTCCCAGTTTTACAGTACGTAGACCTGGCCATTGTACTACAGATCTTTTTTAAAGTGTAAACACATAATATTTACAAAATAAAGATCAACTCAGTGACCCCTTCAAAAATGAGAGGACTGTAAAGTTGTAACCCGTGGCAGAGCTTGACTTTGTGGGTATGTGGGTGAAAGCAGAGACAATTTATTTAGAGACATGTCACTTCCTCAATACAACTATATAGGGAAAACCTGTAACGCCAAAGATGGCGGTTGTATGCACATGCCCCGCCCCTCCTGTTGGAAAGCGTCTGTTTCCACTGACGCATGTGCACAGTTGAGGTTTGTGACAGCGGAGACGAGAACCCTTGCGCATGTGTAGTAAACGTATAACCTGTGTGGGAAAAGACCTTTTAAACCTTATTTTGGGGCAAAGTCATCAAACTTTTTTAGCAATTTTTATCATATTTTACTACTGTTTCTATAAAAGCAGTTTTTATGTCCCGTCACCAGTGAAAGTGCAGTTGTGACTCTCTGCCCATTCATCTAGATAGGAGCCTGGTCTTGTTAGTCCGAAATAGCTGCCCGGAGGCGTTGCCAAGATGACGGCCGAGTGGCATGACTTGCCTAAAAGGACTTTGGTAAAAGTGAGATAGCCCGCTTTGCTATAAGCTCCAGAAATGGACAACGCTCATGATGGAGCAGTGACTGGACACTTTCTCACTGGACTTGACTCTAGTGTTTTTCCTATTCAAAGTCCCCATCAGGATTTGAACTATTATTTTTGAGTCCAAAATGATGGATTAAACCAACCAGCTCTGACATTAAAACTTTGATTTAAAGCTCAAAGCACAAAAAAAAAAATTGACGACAATTCTTGGCTTCTATGACGTGACAGACAATAGTTCTGTCATGACAACTCTCGCTGTGTTTGGCTTGGTAATTTA
>JAOTRC010000034.1:18288732-18299894 GCA_027497675.1 Cyprinella lutrensis
TTCCTGCTATGAAAGTCAATGAGACCAGAAACTGGTTACTAATATTCTTCTAAATATCAGAAAATCGGCTGAATGGATTCGAAAACGGTAAAGTCCAACTGTTTAACTCTGGGGGAGTATTAAAATGAGCCTATTTCCAAAAAAAAAAAGTTGAGTATCCCTTTAAGAGAAAGTTCCACTGGGCTTTGAAATCTTCATCATAACTAAGTTTGTTTATGGTGTCATTTTTACCCCCGATTTGTTTATAGAAGTACTGCCAGCGGACATGTGAAGTAGGTTTTAATGGCCCACTATGTATTTTTTTCTTCTCTGAGTCTGTATGTTTGCATTCTCACCTTGTTTCACTGTTCAGCGAGAGAGATCTAAACTACAGATGTACCTGTGTAGGATAGTGAGGATGTAAATAAACAAGCGCTTGCCAAAGTTTGTGAATGAAACACCATACTGAAAGTGTGTTGAGAGTTTATTCTTAATGTGTGCATTAGTGCAGTGGTTCTCAACCAAGGCAAACTAATTCGTAGAATGATTTACATTTGTTATATTAAAATAATTAAAATGCAAAAAGATGCGCATCATTAATCTAACATCATATTTTTGGTCCATATTAGCTTTAGCTAGTGCATTGTGTCCGTTAAAAAAAGGTTGAGAAACTGCATTAATGTGTGTGAAAACATTGTGATTGCAGTAGTGCTGATTTAGCAGGGAGTTCTAATGTCCTTCAGTATTTTCATTTTATTAACTCCTCTTTTAGGACAAATGTGTCATTATGCCAATCAGGAAACTGGTGTTTGTATTCAGCAGTAAGCCACACGCTCCACTTTGAAAGAACCTTTCACTACCTACCTACTCTTGGCCTGGCAAAATGGGCCACAGGGCCCCACTCTGTTCTCTGAAATACATGAAAATAGAAACGTGGAGAAAGACTTTCATACAACCCAATGAAGAATGTACTGTATTAAGCCATGTTCCTAGTGGAATAAAGTGAAAATAAATAAAGTTAAGGTGCCATTTCACACAAATATCTCTTTGGCCCCTCTGAACATAGGCCTACAGTTTGAATTGAGTTTCATCTCACGTTGAAAAGCTATAAAAGAGGGGACTGAAAAGGGGATTTAGCAGACTGGTGAGCTAGACAAAGCTAGTTATCTAAAACCTGTTTATTTCCGCAAGTCTGTCCATCAAGAGTATGGCACCCTTTTTACAACAATCTCTAACAACTGCAGACTGTAGCATGATGAAGTCACGTATTCGATCACCGGGCCCTCGGTGTTCATTTACCTTTCCTCGGCTAGTCGTTCTGGCATTTGCCACTGACTCTGACTTGTCTGTAGTGGTTAACTTAAACATGAGATAGAATGCATCTTTTGTAGACCTAACGGGTGATCTTTGGTCTCGTGAATCTATTATTTGTTCCCTGGCCAATCGTTTTGATAAGTGAAGTTTCATAACACTTTATATATTTAGGCTAATTAACTTTACCGTTTTACCAGAGCGCTGACTTTTGAATTGTACTGTACCTTACCTTACCGTAACGCTTGGTGGAAACCAGCCATTAGACTTGTTTATTTAATTACATGTTATTCTCATAATGGGAGTAAATTTGTCATATTTCATGGATTCTCCCTACTGTTTTTATCTTTTAAATCTTCATTTCTAAAAAGCCTACTGCTGCTTGTATACATTCAGAAGGTCTAGCCAGCCACTAGTCATCTATCAGTGAAAACTGAGAGACCCACAGCTTTTGATCACTGGATTTACAGAAATCATGTAATGTTGAGAACACATCCTACCAGCTCCCGACAAACACATTAATTATTATTTGAACTTGGCACCATTTAAAGGGTTAGTTCACTACTGTAGTCAATGGGGAATGAGATCTGTTTGATTAAAACATTCTTCCTAATACCTTCCTTTGTGTTCAGCAGAACAAATAAACACATAGAGCTTTGGAACAACATGAGGGTGAGTAAATACTGACAGAATTTTCATTTTTGGGTGAACTAACCCTTTAACCATGTATTATTGTCTTTTGTACGGAGCCCCTGAAGTGGCCTTTGCAAAAATAAAAATATTTCAGACTTTGGGTTGCATCATAATCAGGTTTCACAGATAATTTATTTATTTAATCCTGAAATATTCAGCACATTCTGTTTAAAGGTCATACAATCATATATCTGAAGGAAGAAAGATGGCTCAAGTTACTTCCATAGCTGAATCTAGAACCTCTACTAACCTTCAGAAGTCTGACACATACATATAGTAAAAGATGAATTATGTATTTCACTTCCTAATGTCAGGTTGCTGCATTCAGTCATCTGTAATTATGTAAACGAGGTGAAACCCATTTCTCAGGTTTTATTTAAAGTGAATTATGAAGACTTCATGTATATTGATCTCTGGTTAAATTAGTCACATTTATGAGTCAGTTCCACCATATGTAGATCCTTACAGGGATTGCTCACCCTGACAATGGAAGTTCAGTCATTGTTTGCTCAACTTATAGGTTCAAACTTGAATTACATTCTTTTCTTCCTGCAGATCACAAAAAGGTGTTTTTGATGAATTGGTCACCTTTGACATTCATTGTATGGACAACAAGGACATTCTTAAAAAAATATATGATTGAAGAAGAAAGAAAATGATACGAGGGTGAGTAAATGACAGAATTTTCATTTTTATGTTAACTATCCCTTTAACAAGGTAACTTCACTGTGTTTAATTGAATGGAGTCATTGGATGAACTCTGCAGAGATGTTCACAGCATCAGGGTGAAATTCACTCGGTCAATATCAGTAGGTCTTTTAAGGCCACCTAAATGAGAATCAGTTGAATCCATCTTAATGTTGCAGTAGTAGTCAGTTCAGGTGCTGTTAGCCTGCTCCTGTTCAAACAAAGCCATTGCTAGGTGTGATCGAGAGGCCAGCCCCTCGAGGTTGCTAAGAACGCAGCGGTGATAGATGTCCTCACTGAAGCGCGGGTTACATTCCCTGTGCACGTACTTCTGAACTAGCGCCGGCTCGACAGCCCGAAACACGTGCAACCCAGAGTAACGTACAAAGATCTCGTAGACGTCCATGCTCTCAAGCAATTCATCATTGTCCAAGATGTCAGCCGCCATCTTTGTGCGGGCAGCCATGTAATCGGCATTGTAGAAGCAGGCTTCTTCAAAGACGTGGCGGTCAAAGTGGCCATCGCGCAGCGCCTCAGATGCAAACGATGAAGCGACAGAAGGCTGTTGGTCGCGGTAGACCAGAGCGGGACTGTACTCTTGAAAGTGTATTGGGAAGAAGACCTGCCAATTGCTGATGGCGTTCATACGGCAGCGGTTGAGAAAGTCGGCGTTGACCTCAGTCCATACGCTGGCCAGGAAGAACAAGGTGTCGACTGGGTGCTTCTTGGAGATGATGTCCATCAGCTTGACCTGTGAGGGAACTTCCGTCTTTACACTAATCCACGGAATCTTTACATCACTGTAACGTTTCTCTACCTCACCAATCATGGCTTTGACACCGGCAAAGACGTCCGTCTGGCTGACTCGCTGGGCATCGAAGGGGTCGTATACAAACAAGAAGGTGAGCAGAGCATTGTCATGGGTATCCAGAGCATTCATGACATACATGTCAAGGAAGTTACCCACAAAGTCTTGATCGTGTGCCGTCACAGGGAGGATGACCTGTACTCGTGTTGCCTCTGTCACATATGGCATAGGGATGATCTCGACAGCACTGAGTGGCTTCAGCAAACTCACCCTTTTGGCGATGACCTGACTGTGACCCTTCTGGGTAAAAGCTTCCAGGGCCAAATCCAGCACATACTCCATGCCTCGTGTGGGATCGAAGCGTCGGTACCCGTTCAGCAGACGCTGCTTACGGAAGCGCAACTGGGGCTGATAGCGCTCGTTCAGGCGGCCCACTGCAGTCTCCAGGACTGAATTGACATCTGCCCGGTCCGCACCTCGAAGCTCACACTTCGGAGAGCTGTCGGCACATGAATAAATGTGCTCTTCAGTGAAGTATTCCCAGTTGATCACCTCAAAGCGGGTTTTGGGTCGGAATGGTGGGTTGATTCCGATGGGCCACGTGGCTCCGGCTTTGCCCTCTGGAGTGAGCTCACTTATGTTAGTGATCTGGTTCTGGGGCCAAAACAACAGAACAAGTCATTTTAAGGAGCAGCAATAACGTTAAACTGGTAAAAGGATATTTTCTTTGCTTTAGGCACATTATGCCTATTAATCGCTTCAATTATTATGCAGAAAGGCAAGGTTTCTCCTTGACTCAAAGACAAAGTCATCCTATCCAATCTACAGCTGAGAATTAATTTCAAGTTCATTTCCTGCTGTTATGTGATGGCGTGGATGGCAAAAAACTTGCCCGATTACTTGTACAGCATATTTGTGCTGACATGAAAGATTATGTCAAAGCTAAGCATCTAAAATTTGAACTTTGAAATTAGTGAAATTGATCAAATAAAATTTGATTAATAAAATTTGAAAATAGTGATTCATCTTTTTTAAATGCTTTAGTCTGAAATCTAAAATATTTGCAAAGTCAGATTAATATACGTAGATAATGTGTTTGTAGAATAGCTTCGTCCAGCATGTTCACTCATTAACCAACTACACTTGACCTTGGCATTGTGTATTTGCTCAAAAAGTAATTTAGTCATTTACTTAATTTACTTTTATCTTGACAGAGCTAACAGAGACGCGTCACATTGCATTTAATAAAATGCAAAATTGCGCAGGTCTCAACGAGGTACACCTTAGTCAAGATGCATGACAAGGTCATAATGCATCCTCAAACTGAAGGTGCTGATTCTGGAATCAGGTTTTTGCACATACCTAAGGGTAACAACTGGGAATTTAACCAGCTGGCTAGAAGTTAGAAGCTCATGAAAATGAGATAAGTTATCTTCTAAGATGAGGTACAGTAACATGCCTGTAACTGCTGAATTTGTGCATAGGTCCAGTCCAGTTCAATCTGGTTGTAGCGTTTGTGTAGGCGATACATCAGGAAGGGTTCAGAGACGGGGTGGACGGTGAAGGCGCCTTTAAACTGTGCACTGTCCTCGCGCTCAGGGTCCACATTCTTCTGCAGCTCAAAGTAACGGTAGGTCATCTCCTACATCATTTTAAAAGATCACAACAGCTCTGATCATAATCCAGGTGTTAACAGATTCTCCCTCTGTGCATAGTTTTGGTCTAGATTAATGATGAAAATAAGCCATGACCAAGCACAAAACAATATTTACTTTGTTTTCACTATGAGATCATGATATTTAAGTACAGAAGGAGCATATTAAACTCAGTGGTTACTCTGACAAAAGGCTCAATCAAAGTTATTGTGATTTTAGCTTTTAATGGGCTTTATGCACAGCTGCACTACTTCCTGAACTTTAGCCAGCTCCTTTTTTCCTGTCTGCCATTATTGGCCAAATTGATTAATCCAGGTGTGCCTGACCTCAGTAGTCACAGCAACAATAATCAGACACACCTGAATTAAAAAAGTTCGGGCAATAATGGTTGACAGGAAACCATAGACATATACACTAGACCACACCTTAGCTACGGCAGTTCATTGGAACGAATGCGTCAATAGAGCCGCCATCTTGAAACAGGGGAGCCCCTCCACTTTATTGCATCAGCGTCAATGTAGTAGACACAGGTCTAACGGAAATAAAATCACCATAAATCATCATGAATGCGATTTTTCTTGTTTTTTTGGTTTGTTCCTTTCTTCCTAGTTCAGATTTCATCCGTGAACATCATACGCTGCACAAAAGTCCACCACCATCAATGAATTCGAAGTAAAGGCAGAGATAGCAGCGTTACCTAGCAACTTCCTATGACAAGACCCCTGTTCCAAGATGGCAGCGGTTTTGACGCATGCTTAGAACCCCAAGGTGAGGTCTAGTGTATATGTCTATGACAGGAAACAAGGAGCTGGCTTAAGTTCAGGAAGTAGGTGCAGCTGTGCATAAAGCCAATTGGAACAGTATTTGGGCAGTGACTGATGATGTTTTACAAGTCCAAAAGAACAGACTATAACGCATATTGAGAAACGGCCCCTGTTTCTGTCACATGTAGTAAAAAACACATAAAATCAAATGGAGTTCAGAGTCTTTTACTAAACAAGGAGAATACGCAGGAGAATGAGAAGAGCAACTACACAATGTGAGTTAATTAACCAAAACAGAAACGGGTGCGGGATTAATCAGAAACTAATGACCAAGAAATGCAGGCAAAATGGGAACAGAGAAAATGAAACCAAACTAATGAAATTAAACCAACCAAATGAAATGAAAGCAACCAAATGAAATTAAACTACACAAACATAGACATTACCATCCCCCTCTTCCCACCCCTGAGAAGAGGCTTCCTCATGCATCAGTCAAACTGAGGAGGGAGGGTAGGGGCTTTCGAGGTGGACTGTGGGCTGGGGAAGTGCCAGAAAAGTGCCTTGAGAGCATCATTTCAGTACTCTCTTTCCTACAAGTTGGGTTGGAGTAGGCTGTTCCTTCACCCTCAATATGATACAAACATCAAATACAGAATAATGTCCCTGCTCCCCTCCTCTTGGGTCTATCTCTGGTGCTACTGCACAGCAAAGACCACCCCTGAGCCACTGTAGGCAGGGAGTTAAAAATTCTGTTTTAAACAGTGTTCCTGCTCACATGGTCTCTACTAGAGAGTAGGGACTTGCTCGTTTTCAGTCAACAACTTGGAATATGGGCTGGCTAACTCTCATGAGCTGAGACCCCAGCCTGGATATGTGCCCAAGGTTCCTACCTCTCCCTTAAACTGGGACCAGGTGGTGAGCCTGCAAGCACTGCCTGGAGGAGGCAGACCCAGCCCTGGGTTTCTCCGTCCGTCCACTTCATTGCGGATTCACGTGCACAGAATGCAAGCCTTAGGACCTCAGACCTGTTCTTATATGTTAAGGAAATCAACAGAGAGGGAAGGCTGTTTCCAAGCAAGGTAGGCCCACTGAAATGTGGCTGCCATTCATCTTGGTGAAATTCAAAGATGCACATCCACTGAGGTGGTAAGCTCCTTTTAAATGAGTGTGTGCTCTGACTTAGGCGTTGTCACAGAGTGCTTTGCTGACAGATATTCAAGAGTTGTGGACTGGGCGACACCTTAGTCAAACACCTGCTTCCCGTGAGCTCCCTTCACATTAAGACAGTTTTACTGTACGCCCGGTTCGTTGTGTCGGCTTGCTGCGCCATTCCCTTCCTATGGATTGGATACGTGTGCAATTCTTGCTTCAGTTGAGTTCCCCTTTTTTAGCCGAACCCTGTCAAGTTCCTCCATACTTTGGCAATGGAAGTGGCGTCTGAAGCCAGGCCTATCCACGGTACTCTTCGGTTTCCCAGTGGTCCTGTAGGAACAGCAGTGACTTCCCTGGCTTAAGTCCTGTCTCTTCCCACCTTAATTGCAGGGGGGACTGGAGGCTTTTGTCTAGCCACCGGAAGGTGGCAGCTTTAAGGTGGCAGCCAATTCCCATTGGCTCGTTCAATAGTACTTGAAGACGATTGGCTCGCTGGCGTGATCCCCATTCAGTCGACGTCGACTATGTCCTCCGTTCCCTCCTTCACAGACGTAATTCTTCCGATTCATCCAAGCACAATATTTGGCCTTGTAATTTTTTCTCAAAAAGTCATTCTTCTGTCTTTTGGTGAAATTACAGGCTGCAAGCTCTTATTTAGATTCGCCTCCATCCAATCAACAATCGATGGAATGGACTGAACAAGTCTTTTTCAATAGTCTTTCTCACCTGGATGTACATCACAGAATGAAAGATAAGATCTGTTGCTAATTCCATTACATTGCAACTTTGAAATGACATACATATAAAAGAAAGTGTGATATAGAGAAGGCCTGAATCCATCCAGACATCCAGTCACTTTATGACCCTGAGTAGTTTGACATGATGGGTTAATGTCTAAATGTTTTTATTTTTAGGGTGGGTGCAGAAAAAGTGGTTGTAGCTAAAAATAACATTATTCTCAGAGGCTCAAAGAATGTCATTGTAATCAATACAAAAGAAAAACCATGTCTGCAAACTCTATAACTCTTAACATTTATTACTGACATCCCTTTGTCCTCCCCTTCCTTCCTTCTCTACATCCTGCCTTCATGATTTTGCTAGTCTGTCCCTTATATGATTTAACATTCATCTCTGGTGGCTCAGCAGATAACCAGAATTGCAAATGTTCCAATGGCATTTATGTTAAAACAATAACAACTGGCAGAAAAACAAGACTAAGAAACATGAATAATTGGAAAATATATTGATTATATTTTTTGTGGTTTTGAAACTTAATCAACCAGGGACCAGTTGAATAAACATAGACACTATAAGAATATGTCTTAAGAAATAGTTTTACCAACTAGCAACTGGTAATACGAGATGTAATTAGTCTTACTTTTCCAATTTAAATTAGACTATCTAAGTTTTTACGTCCCTGGCATTAAAAATTCCAGATCTGATTTGAAGAGAAAAAAAAGGATGATATACTTTTAAGACAAGAAGCAGTTTATGCAACCGGCCACAGAACAAAAACTTTTAGGACAAGAAGCAGTTTATGCAACCAGCCACAGAACAAAACTATTTTTCATGCAACTAAATGACTTATTATGACCACTGTGTAAATGGCAGATTTACAGAGAGTAAGGGTGTTAACAGACACATTCTCTGTCCTGTGCTGCCCCCTGCTGTTATACAGCAACATTTCCATATACCACATAAAGCAGCCTAAAGAAAAAATAAGAATGACAGCTCTAATGAGTTTTTGGATGGTTTGTATTATGCTATTAAATAATTCAATTAATATAAACAACATCCCCGAACATCCCGCTGTCCTGTTTCTTACTCTCTCATTGGCTGTAGGTCATCGCCAATGTAGTTTTCAATCAGAAAACAAAAACATTCACACTGCAGGATTATGAATCGACGACAAGTCCAGATATTTAGCATGTAATAACTCAAATAACTCATGCGTCTGTGATTCTCTCAGAATGCGTCTCGCAATTACAAAATTACAAAATTCACACTAATAAACTACCTCAGTTTATATAGTTACTATAGTTGGGAGCTAAATTAAACATTTTAATAAATTTGTAACACTACAAATTCAATTCTCAATTATACAGGTAGCCAGAGTCTCACTTGAGAGCGAGTTAGCATTCGTGAAGCTGAAATCTTTGTAAGTGTTCATTCTGAAATCTTTGTAAGTGTTCAATAAAGCTCTTTGGTAACCCAACAAAATCATTTTAAAATTGTGGTTTCAACAACAACTTCAATCAATCACCAACAGAGGATGCTGTTACCCTAGGCTGAACCTTTATGAAGAATAAACATTTCATTATAAATAAATCATCTGAATACATGCTCACTGAGCTGGTGACATTTGTATTTGATTGTCTATTATTACCCTTGATATTGTAATCACTATTATTACAGATAATTAGTATTATTTACATTCAAATGTGTGAATGTATTACATTCATCTTCATATTTTGTGGGCAGACTACAAGGAGGCTACATCAAGTATGCATCACAGCATCAGTTAATTAAAACAAAGGCAACAGTTAACTACCCTCTGAAAAGCATTAATGACTATTTAAATGTTGTATATGCACAGTGATAGCTAGAAAATACATACATTATATCCAAAAGCATGTAACACCCCCTTTTAGAAAAGGTAATTCCAGTGAAACGCAAATCTTGATGCTACACCATGACATTCTAGAGAATCAATTACAACAAACATGCAACAGTTGGGAAATAACCTTTTTACTAATCCAGCATGACACAATGTCACAGCTCCCTATTGAAAGTACTTAACTGTACTGTACAAAGAACAGGATAGCCTAATTAAAAGTGGGGGTAGTGTGATAATTGTCAAAAAAAGATTCAACACAGCACATCCACATGCCCCCACATATCATAAGCATTCTTTCTCTCACACACAAACTGCTGGTTTCATGTCAAGAGTCACATCAAACATCAAATACCAAGTCACAACAGCAACAGGTTTCCAAGATATACTTAAAGGTGCTGTATTTTAAAATGAAACCTATACATGAAGTTAGAAATGTTTGCATTATTCCAAATAAATAGATTAATATCCACAAATAAATGTAATACATTTCACAAAAATGTATAAAATTCACAAATAAATAAGAGATTAAGGACATGTTTGTGCATGCATACTATGAAAGTATTTTGGTGCAAAACAACTGAACGCCTGTGAAATTGGAATTTGTAGAATATTAGCCACGCATGTGTAACAGTAAATTTGAAGTCACAGAGAGAAATGTTTTAAGATTAGCAAACTTGTAAACTTTTTTTTATCTTCCACAAACACAACACAACAGTAACACCTTCTCAAGTTCTTCACTGCAGGTGCAAATCCTACAAATCACAAATTAAGCAAAGCTCGCATTTTTCCATTGCTGCATGCAGTGAATATGGTGCAAAACGCATTTACGTACCTGCATAAAAAATGTCAAGTCACACAGAATTTTTGCTCATCTGCAAATCAGTATGTGAGTTCATCCATGAGAGTTGCACATTTGAAGAATATTTTCTCACAAATGTATTTTTTCTAGCACAAACACGTCACGAGGAGAGAACTACAGCTGCTTGAATCTTCTGCGGTGAATCTCAAGATCTATTTTTCGCATTGTAGTGACAAGTTTCGTACGTCCTTTTGCGCACCATCGGTTACTGTGATTCGTGCTGCACTGATTGCAACAGCAACTCGTAATGGATGAGCAGAGCAGACTTTTACATTAGTTTATAATGGTTATTAAAACAATAGTTTAGGCCAATATGAGTGTACAGTAGTGGTGGAATATTCTATTCTAATCTCACCCTCATGCTCAATCATGGCGATATCGCGAGACAGCTTTTCACTCAACAGGAAATCTCGTCATGTTTTAGTCTCGCGAGATCTCGTCACACCTATTATAGAGTCGTTCAGCAGTGAAGTCTTGGCCAGTATCCTGAGCCACAGCTCTCCAAGACCACCAGGGGGCTTAACTTGGATCAAAAGGCAAGTCCTGTCGAAACAGCTCTTGGTCTTCAATGGTCAGCGCAGTCTCATCCCAAGAAGTCATATAACTGACGTCTTGGGATGTCTTTTGACCATACGTC
>JAOTRC010000034.1:18299994-18312914 GCA_027497675.1 Cyprinella lutrensis
CCAGACCTAAACCTACCCCTAAACCTACCCTGTCACCTAACTTTAACGTTAAAGGTAAAGCGTCAGTTGTATGACTTCCCAGGATCGTCATGTAACTGACGTTAAAGGGTACCCTAAAATGGCGGATGTTGACGTATGGTCAAAAGACCACCCAATACGCCAGTTATATGACGTCTTGGGATGAGACTGTGTTACATTGGTGCAAAGACGCAGATGTTCTAACCTTTTGGGTAGACATACTGTAGAAGAGCGCCCACATACAAGACATGGCATATTGTCTGTGGTGTCATCTATCTATGACCTTTTGAGTTTTCTTGCACCATTTACTTTGCCTGTTATAAGGATGTTACAGGAGATGTGCAAGCTGAACATCAGCTGGGATGCCAGCATACCTCGTGTCTTCGCCAAGCAGTGGTCCAAATGGCTGGCTAATCTCCATCACATCAATGAGCTCACTGTGGACTGGCGTATCAAGCCAAAAGACTTCGGAACACCTACTCACCTGCAGTTGCATCATTTCTCTGATGCCATTGAGTATCGCAATGGAACTGCATCATATCTCAGGATGGAGAATGAGAAAACCCATGTCATTATTGGTTTTATCTTGGGCAAGGCCAGGGTTGCTCCTTTAAAGCAAACAACAATTCCTCTTCTTTAGCTGACTGCTACTGTCCTGCTTGTCCAGGTGGACAATATGCTGAAGAGGGAGTTGCAACTGAATTGAGGGAGTTGCCGCTGCAAGCGGTGGCTGAAGGGACCAGAATTTCTATTGAGGGGGGAAGTGGAATTGCCTTAGAACAACCTTTGATCCCTGTGCATGACCCTGAGATGAAGAAAGACCCACTGGCGAATGCCTCCCACAGTCCACTGAATGCAACAAAGGTGTTTTAAGCTGCTTTTCAGATTAAAAAAAAACTGAGAATGTCTGTGTTATAGCTGCTTAGACTCAGAGATGTGCTTCTAACCTTGTCCCAAAGGAGATATTCTTGAAGCCTCTGAAAGCATTGGCCATGATAATGGAGGGTGGAGAAACAAATACTTTTATGCTGAGATGCAAAGGGAAAAATTGGCCCTTCGTGGACAGTCACTGACAACAGGTGACACTGATCTGCTGAAGTTGAAAAACATCCTGTCATTCTTTCCAAATAGCTTCTTGGGAGCGACTTATTCGTTTTGCGAAAAGGGTCCTCTCTTCCACGCTTGGACTCCAAACACTGGATGATGATGTCTTTCATACCATTCTTTGCGAAGTCAAATGCATTTTCAGTAGTCGTCCCATCACAAAGTCCTCTGATGATGCGAATGACCTCAAAGCACTTTCTTGACACCCAACCACATCCTGCTCATAAAGTCAAAACCACACCTCCCTCCTGCGATCTTTTGTAAGGATGAGCTATACATGAAGAGAAGATGAATCCAGGTGCAATTACTATCTGTCCTCTTTTGGGAGCACTGGCTTAGGGAGTACTTGCCGCTACGCCGGGAGAGAAAGAAGTGGATGAGACCAAAAAGAAACTTTTCCATTGGAGACATTGTGGTCATAATGGATCCTGTCGTTCCACAAGGGTCCTGGCTGATGGGAAAAATTACGCAGACATACCCTGACAAGAAAGGCTTTGTCTGCTCAGGACAGCTGAAGACAAAAATGGGTCAGCTGGATCAGCCTGTAACGAAGATCTGCCTTTTGATGGAAGCCGAAGTGTCATAGATGAGGTCCTAACTAGATGACCTGTCCACAGATGCCCTTGGCTCAAGAGATAATGAGTTTTATTATTTTTTTTATATAGTTTATTTGATAGGGACCATGCATGTTAATGGACATTGTTGTAGGATACAACATGTAAATATGACAGAATTAGTAAACGGAAATCAGATTAACTAAAATCAGATTAGCTAAAATCAATTAGCTCTGCACAAATGGCTCCTTTAGTTTAAATTGTAATTTGGGCAATTGTTGTTAAAGTAAAGATTCACAATTAAATTACAAGATATATATATCTATATACAGTATATCTCGATCTATCTCTTTAACGACTTCTTGGTGCAAGATGACAGTATTAAATCAAGAGGTTTAAAATTGAAAGATGGTAGCTAAATAACTGAACGTTCTCAAAACAACACTGCTTTTTGCCTCAACCCCTCGACAAATTTTCTTTGAAAACAATGACATGGTTTATTGCATGAAGGAGTACAAAATTTGTGCACTGTGTATATCATTTGCACATACTGTGACAATGTCAACATCATTCCAGTCAACATACTCACTAGGCTTAGTCAGCTCAGGAAGTGATGACCACCAGGAAGGGCTGTAATGTTCTGATTAGTAAGTGAACAATAATGAAATATGGTTTGTAATTGTAAATGTGTGTGCACTGCATTAGCTGTAAGCGGGTATTTTACAGACTTCGTGTTGAATGCATGTATTATAAAAATTTAAACAAACAGATCAAAAATTCAAAAGATTTTTATTTTAGTAATACATTTGAAGTGAATTTGAAATGATGTTCATTCTTTATGATGTAATCAGCGGTAAAATAATCTAAAATATAAAAAAAGCCATACATACAGGTAAAACACAGAAAAAGATCATTTGGCAAGATCATTGGCATTTGAAAAATCTATGAGTAACTTTAAGTAACATGAGTAAATGCATCAGGTAACATAGTGGCTTAGTAAACAAAGTAGTACATATACATTCAGGTCAGTGCTGTGGTTCACTCAGGTCCACATGATTCCGGTTCCACAAGATTATTGGTCCTAATAGTTGTCACTTTAAAACCACTTTAGCTCTCCTTAAAAAGATTTTAGTGCAGTCTAGAACTCCTGAATGGTAATGCAGTATAGCAGGTCATAGGGAGCATCACTTGAAAATGGGGCTGAGGATTGTGGGCATGGACTCGTTGACCTTCTGCTTGTACAAAGTGTATAGGCCGTCCTTCTTGCTGGTCTTTTTTATGCAGCTGTGGGGACAGAAATGGGGTTTAGATTCAATCAATGAAGAATAAACCTAACAAATAATCTGTATGCGCATCTATTTATTTATTCACTGTTTGCTGTATACTCACATCTTCTTTAATATCCATAATGAAAGACAGAGGATGATGACTCCAGCAATGCCAATTACAACTAGGCCAACCAGACTGAGATTATTCCATGTTCCATTTTTGTACTGACTTTCCTTCTCTTCTGATAGTGGCAGTGAGAAAAAAAAAAAACATGATCAAAACTAAGTAGTTTTGTAAAATGCAAAGGATTATTTACAACCTAAGAATACTTTCTATTGTCTTCACATCTTAGGACCTTGCTTTGTTAATCCTACATATTTTCAAAAGCTTAAAAGAACACATTAAATCAAGACACAATAACTGTCTTTAAATAATCACAAACTTCAATTTCAGATTTGCTTGATTAATTCTCCGCATAATATGCATAAAACTCCCAAATCAATAAGTCTAACCTGTACACTGTTTTTTGCTCCAGTCACTCCAGAATCCTCCATCAGCGCAGTACATGTTCACCTTTGACCTGACTTGAAAACAAGTTTTCTTACTTTCTGCTTCTCTCGGGGTGTCATAAGATAGGTCCAGATCTAAATTTTCTAGAACCTCTCTTTGCTGAAGGAGAAATAAAGATAACATGAGCTTTGACAGACTGAATTTATGTTGTTTTTTTTTTTATTTGGCACACAACCAAAATGAAATTTTGGTTTCATAACCAAGAACAAATGTTGGTTTCATGCCTCATGCCAAGATTCAGAATAAAAAGCAATTGAATGGCAGTTGTTCATGTCGACAAGAGTTGATTAAAAATGATTGATGTTAAACCACTTTGAGAGAATTATCAGCAGTGTTCCCCCTTTCTGTTCCTGAAGGCATTTTAGATACATCTGATTCTTATCTGCTTATTTGTAGACTATTCTGTAGTGTCAATCACTGATGTAAATTTGAGACAGCTGAAATATGTAACAAGCACAAAAACTTAAAATTTGTGTTTATGAATTGAACCAAGAATTTGAATCATTAAAATATAGCTGCAAGCAGCAATACCGGGGCCAAGCACAAAGACGACGACAAGACATGCCAACATGTGTCAGACCAACTGCAGCAAGGAGCAATTGAAGACATTTAAAGATGAATTTAGGCAAAATGGCTTAAATTATAAATACAGTAACTTATAAAATGATTTTATGGTTTATCACTTTCGAACAATACGTGGCGCAGTTATGAAATCGATACATTGTGATCAGAGTGAGATGACAATGACACATACAAAATGTGAAGGCATTGCCGAGATAAAGCCTAAATAGTAATTTTGGCAGCATGCCTCAAATTTGATGCTGTGGTATACGAAAATGGTTCCGTCAATCGTCACGCAATCCATAACTTATTGTCGGCACAGTCTGGAGATGATTTGATTCAATTTTGGTGAAAATCGGACCAATGCTCTTGGAGAAGTTCGAAAGAGAAGTTTTTTTTTTTTTAAATAAAGATGGCAGACAGGAAGTTTGACTGATTATGGCAGATGTGGTATTTATGTTTTCGGCATAACCCAAGGAATCTATAAAGTTCAGTGTCATTACAATGGGCAAATTTATTCAAAAGTTATTAGCATTTTCGTAAATTAATTATAACTTTTGACCAACAGGTGGCGCCGTCTCAATCCTTTGTGTACCTTTAGGGCATGCTGCTTATGGTACACACTGAGTTTCGTAATGTTAGACCAGAGCATTTGTTTAGTATAGCATTTAAATCACAAAACTGTATTGAATTCAATAGGAATTTCACATTTTGTTCTATTATAGCACCACCAAGAGGCTCAGTCCCACCATATTTTTTATGTTTCCTCAGAGTAAGCCCATACATGGGAGTGCAAAATTTGGTGAAAATATCTCAATTCGTTTCGGAGTTAGAGACATTTATGTGAAAAAACACGTAAAAAATGACTGACACATGACTTTGATTGAATTTTAATACCCCTTACTTTCAATATTTTTGCATTTGGGCTTTAATCATTAATCAGCGACCTATGTTTCCAAACTTCTGACGGTGGTTTCGTCTCGATCGGACTTGTGGTTTCGAAGATATCGGCGAATGTTTTTAAGCGCTAAATTACTGCGCTGCACAAACCATATGCCGGAGCCTGTCAAGTCTGGTATCGTTGGACTCGGCAACGATTCAGGAACCCAATGAGATGAGTCCCGTTAAAATAATTTAAAAAAATAAATTATTTTTTTCTAATGACGCTGAGAAGAAAACGAGAATGATTGGAATACCTGCTGTTCTTTGTCATTTGCCATTAGTGTGCTTCTCTCGATCTCATATTCTAAGCAGTGTTCTGGCACCAGACCACTAGGTGGCGACCAATTTAACTTCAACAGTCCATCAATCTCTGAGATGTGCACAGAGGATACCACAGCTGGTTTTACTGCAGGGAGAAAGAAAGAGAGAAGCAACTGAGGAATGTGTTCTTTAATGCACTTCACTATTGAGTGAGATCAGGTGCTCATGATGTATGTCTCCCTAGTTAGCTAAATGTGCAATAAATGACTCATATTGAGATTTTATTCTGTCATACAAACAGTGTGGATTTACCATGGTTTTGGACCTCAATAGAGAAGTAGGCTGTTCTCAGACTTCCTGCAGGAGAGGATCCATTTACACACATATTAAACTTGGAGAACTCTAAGAGTGATTCTCGAGGTATCCTGCATCCTCTCCGAACCTCAGATAATATGATGTATTCTGGACATTCCTGTGTTTCATCCATTTCGCTGTGCCTGGAAAAACAAAAAAACATACACGTTCAAAAATGTGAGATATTAATGTAAAACTGATTTGTATGTTTTTTTGTGTACATGATTAGATATCTAAGAAAATACATTTTTCGGTAGTCCTGATTGCAGAAGTATTTTTTCGATTCATTTTTCCCATAGGGATTCTAAAAAGCCTTTGTTAAAGAGTTATAAGACATGTGCCGAGCCAAGCCAATCAGCTTTGAGGTGAATCGTAACATAAACTTTGATTTGAAGCAAAAAAAGTTTTTGAAAATCGAACAAAATGACAAGGGTTCAAGACTTAACAGTTTTAGTGAGGGAAAGAACTACAATCCCATTTCGATTATGCAAAAAAGCATAATCAAAATAAAAGGTTTCCGTTTTTTTAATGAAGACCAGAGTATGACCAGTTATAAATGTTATAAATGGTATTTTGGCATCAAATTGAAGATTCTATTGTATTGCAACCTGTTACACAATTTCACAGAAAGAATAAAATGGCTAAGCAGTCCTGTCTTGAACTGTAATGCAGTGGAACGTGCTTAGATCCGGAAGGTTAATCTATGACCACAACCAAATTAGCTTATGTTGAACTTTGCCGAATTCAAATGTGTGTGGCACTTCATTTTGTCTTCCATGGAACAGATAAGACAGCAGAGGCTTTTGCATTAGAACACTGAAGGCTATATTTTCTATCAAATACAAGTAATTCCAAGTAAAATGACTTGTGTTTCAACCTGTCCTCACCTCTCCCTGCGGCACAGTGCAACAACCCTTACTGCATCTGTGAAACTGGAATATCTTAATCAATGGTTTAATGTAAACAACATTCCCATGGAAGTGCTCACCAGTAATAGAGGTAGTGCTGTGAATTTGGAGGCTGGACAGGTCCTGAATCCCAGGTGCATTCCAGGTACTCTTTCCCATAGTAGACGCAATGGAAGTCTCTTATTTTTGACCCTGCCAGACCTGGGACAAAACCACAGTTGAGAACATGTTTAGGTAAAGAAGAAATATGAAAATAGAAAGCAAGGCCACATCTCAGGTGAATTGCTGGTGACACTGCTGTAAGGCACATGAATATAATATAAAACTAGAATAAGCCATTTCAAATAAGACACAAGGGCATTTTAATAAACATTAAACATTACATTTATTTGCAACAATGAATGCTCCATTCAGATTTTGCACTTTAACAATTGGACAATTGAAATACTCAATTGTGATTTGAATTCACTCATGTCATTTTATTGAATATTATTATATGCTATTATAACAGTATGGATAACTTTTAAATGACAATTCTGCCAAGAAATTAATAATGAACCATGATTTCTTAAAACTTTGATAAACTATCCATTCTTTTTTTACCAATTTCTTAGAAAGACACAAATATAAATAGTGCAACAGCTGTTTCACTCCTCAAAAGCATTTTGTCTTGTAAACAAGACATAAGTGGATTCCAGATGGGTGTTTAGAATAGCTTTTTTTTTTTTTTTTTGCTTATGCAATGAAGTTTAGATTAAAAAGGCTGCATGGGAACATAGAAGTGGAAAATATTCACATGCATTAGTTTTAGATGGATACAATTTCATTTAGTTATTAATGTTTCAACTATATATGTATAAAGTCTGAATAATTACGCCAATACAAAGAAGCCAACATATAAACATGCTTTGTTGATTATTCCTGTGGAGTCTGTCTGACTGACCTTTTCTATTCCTAGAATTTGTTATTATTGTTTATTTGGAGCATAAAATCAGATACAAAAAAAACAACAAAAAAAATGTTTTAAGTTAGTAAGATGCGATTGATAAAATGTGCTTTTTTCCGCCAGCTGTTTTTTTTTTTTGTTTCCACAGAATTTTTTGAAACGCTGCTGACGTGTTACCTGGTGCACCCGAGTTTCGTTTACAGTCTGAGGGAGACGCACGCTGTAAACAAAACAATATTCGAAAAACTCTAAGGATTTTGACACAGAGGAAGACTTGCATTTTTTTACCCAGCCATATTTATTTGAACCTGAATACACAGACGCACCAGATATACGTCAGCAGCGTCTTACATCATCAGTTTCACTGCAGACTCGTGAATGCGGAGTGACAACAGAACCGGAAGAGAAGCTCTCGGACTATATCTAAAATATCTTAAACTGTGTAAAAATTTTCATTTTTGGGTGAACTAACCCTTTAATGTGAGAGGATTTTTACCAAAATTACTTTTTAGAGGTAAAATTATTTTAATGAATTAATGAGTGCATAATTCAAAGAAGCTACAAAGCAATATAAGGATTAGAAGTTTTCAGTTCCCTGTAAGAACAATAAAGGATGTATAGCTGGTCTTTGCTCTTGTTCGTTCAGTGAGGTAGAATAGTTTTTAAACCTTTTACCTGCAGGTTCAAGTGTGAACACCTTCTCCGTCTCCTCCCCTTGGACCTCTGTCCCATTGGTGCAGGCACACTTTAACACAGTGAGCATTCTCACCATGACTGGTTTCTCAAGGTCAAACTGGGCAGCATAAGTCAGCTTGACTGTTCGGACACTCTGTACAACACAAAAAGAGGGCAGTTTTGAGTAATAAATAATATATTTAAGGATGTTGTGCCACAAGTATGTCTCTTCTGAATATATATAGTCCGCAGGGAGAGTGGTAAATTATTTTTGGCTCTGACATAAAGGAGTTTCAGACTGAATTCTCAGGAGTTCAATAAAACACTATAGTATACGAAATCGACCTTTTACATTAAGTTCAATCAACTGCAATTTATGAAATGAGACTTTTTAAAACCAGCCTGGCCCTTATCATTTTTTAGATTAAATCTCTAAATGCAAATACAAATTGAGTTTGCTTCCAAAACAACGTTTTAGTCAATTGTGGGTATTTGGACAGGCTCAATAATTCAGAGAATAACAAGTATAAAAGTTCAGAAAGAATCAAACTTGATTGAAATGGCTGATATGTCACAATGACGAAATACTAGAGCAGCATGTCTGAGCAAAGCTTTAGTAAAACAGCCACAAAACTATCAGGTTCACAACGTTTTCGTGGAAATGCAACAAAATAAAAAACTAAAATCATTAGAGCGTAAAGTTTTTTCAAAACATTTTAAAAAGATAAGTGAAGCATGCATGAAGTGTGAAACACATTTGTGCTGGCAAAGCCCAAGAAGTAAATATTTACTTGTTGAAAAGGAAATAAACGAGTGTGTTCTGCTGATTCTCAAGGATCCTTACCCTCCATCTTTCCTCGTAGGTGTCATAGTATCGGAGTTGATATCGTACAGTGCAATCTGTAAGGTTCTGAAGGCTGGCTGGCCGAGTCCAATGAATACTGAGGTAACCCAGGAAGCCAGGGTCTGTTATGTCAATATTGGCAGGTGGATCCACTGTGGAAAATGTATACATGTCTATGAACAATGTTGTTTAACACTTGGGTTGAAGACAGACTAAGCACCAGCAGCAACGACAGTAGTTGTAATTCTGAACTCAAGAGTCGTCAGTCGCATGAGTCAAACTGTTTTGTGTGCATGCCATGAAGAACAGTTGTGAAATCCAGTGAATTCAGCCTATTCATCAGTGATCTGCGACACAAACTCATGCTGAAACTTGAATCGGTCAAGCTATAAAGTTAGGCAATCAAGGAACAGATGTATAAGGAAACATGAACAATATAGCTAAAGACAGATTTTAGAAATATCAAATAAGTTTACTATTTGCTTCGTATTAGTTTACCCACTAAAGCTTTGATAAATGTTATGTTTATACAAATACTGACTGTCTTGTATTTGATCTGACTCAAGAGAAGAAGCAGAAGTCTGCCTATTTGTTTAATCGTTTCATTGGAATCAGCCAGGAAACTTACCCGCCTCTCCACAGGCCACGACCTCTGATGTGGAGACGGGGTCCTGAGTCAGCAAAAGCAGAGTAAATGCAGAGAGCCATACAGGAACCTTATTCAGCAGCAACATGTTCTTTATCTGTATCTAGGGAGGGATAAAGCATCGAACATGTAGCATTTACCTCTCTTCTGCTTGTTTGAACTACATTGTGGTGTTCTTTGTGGAAGAGTTTGAATCACCCACACAGTCAGATCTTTTGCTCACGTATAAGGTGTGGTCCCTGTATTTGTTATATAGCCAGGTGAGTTCTGCTCAATCATGTCACCTGGCATCTCTCAGCCTGTTCTGACGTAAATGAGTCTATATGACGCATTGTGTTTTATCGTGCAATTTATTCGAGAAAATTTGTTTTTACGTGCATATGATATGCAGTTTATTTGCGTGTAATAGGCCTACACACGCACCCCACACCTCTACTTCTACCCAAACGTATACACGCACCCCACACCACTACTTAACCTAACCTACCCTAACCAACCCATGCGTATCCTGTGCGCGTAAAAACTCTTTTTAGCGTAGGCAATAAAATGCACGATAAACACACTGCGTGTGCGTGATATAGAGACATTTAAGCCCAATTTATAGACCATTTCAAAAGTTGTAAACAACACTGGTCCAGAAGCACTTCCTGTTTCAGTTTGTAACTGTTTTCTTTATTTCTCATGTAAAGAAAACTTTTTAAAGATGTTTGTTTAACTTTTGATTCAGTTTTAAATGTTCTGTTGGTTGTATTTTATCCCAGCTTTTATGTAGTGTTAAAAAACTGAAACAGGAAGTGCTTCTGGGCCAGTGTTGTTTAAATCTTTTGAAATGGTCTATAGATGCTAGGCCTACTAAATGTAGCATAAAATGAATGCATTAAGAAGTTATTGTCAAAGGAAACAATGTTTGAAAATGTCATAGTGATTATCAAAAATGAATTATTGACTGCAAGGGGGATGTTCCAATTTTTTTCACTGTAGTTGTATTTTTTTACACATCTCTGAAGATATGTTGATGCATAAAACGATTCGATAACCTTTGTAGTTCTATAAATACAAGTAAATAAATATTATAAAAAGGTATAAAATAACTTCTGCTTCATTTTCACCCTAAAAACCCTTAAAGGATGTTCTTTTTCAAACAAGATTCAAAGTACGGCACTCCAGGATGGATCTGGTTCAACATGTCCCAGCTGAGTCCCTTCATGAGGGTTGCAGAGCTGGTCCTGCTGAGGAAGACTCTTCATCACAAGCCGCTTAGTGTGACGGTCACAGTACATAGTCTTTCACCAGGAAGAGACAACCTGAGCATTAGTGGCCCTCTAGTGGAGCACTTATTGAGTCTGGACCGGCTTCCTCCAACAGGCTATGACGTTTTTGACGTGACAGCTGCAATAACCCAGCCACCGAGCCCCTCAGATATCCTGGGCTTCCAGCTTCGCTTTGGGGATGAGAGCGGCAGCCTGGTTCTCCACGAAGCCCTCACACAGAGCCTCTACTACTTGAATGGCAGCTCTCTTCGCCAGCCGCTTTTAGTGGCCTACAGGAGCAAATCAATGGAGCTAAAGCAGAGGGCTTCAGGAGTGAGTTCAGAACACAGGCAGAGCTGCATGGTCAGCTCAGAATATGAGAGACAGCAAATACATTTGAGACATGGGAGACATGTAGCTGCATGCAAGCTGTATGTACATCATGTCGACCTTCATACGAGCAAGTTGAGTCAATGGATACTGCAGCCATCCAGTTTCAACATAAGTATTTGTAGGTATGAGCCTGTCTGTGTGTAATATGTCACTATATGGATAAGGGGGCTTGACAATATGTAAAAGTTTAAAAATGTGCCATTCAAAATGCATCAATTACAGTACTAACTAAATATTGATAATGTGTGATTTCCTTTGTGAAAAATACACCCAATTGTATTGAATGTGCACTTGTAGTGTACTTTAAATACTAAAGGTATATATTTTCTAAAACTATGTTTGTAGATAAAATGCCACTTAAGTGACTTTAAGACTTTTAAAAAGTGTACATTGTAATAATGTCAAATTAAAAGTTTTACTTTAAGTACATTTTAAGTACTTAAAGTACATTTAAGTCATGATATTTTAATATTTTAAATACTTTAAATATGTACAATTATTTTAATGTGTTGACTAACACACTAAAGCACATGAAAAGTAATTGGTCAGAATTTTATCTGTAGTGTGTTAATCGGTGTTACGTTTAAAATTGATGTATTTAAGTTAAATAGGAACTTAATTACAAATATTTTTAAACATACAAATTTAATTAGAAGTGACATTAAAGAATATTTTAGTTTGCCTTAAATGCTTGTCAGTATGTTCATCAGTGCGCATTTCAAAGACAAAAGAATTATAAAATTTACATATAAACTACCTATGTACTTAATGGGTTAGTTCACACACACAAAAAAAATTTCTCACCCTCATGTCATTTCAGATCCATGAAACTTTAGTTTATCTTCGAAACACAAATTAATATTTTAATTAAACCCGAGAGATTTCTGTCCCTCCATTGACAATTCACGCAACTACCACTTTGTAAAAAATTCATAAAGGGATTGTAAAACTAATCCATATAAATTGAGCAGTTTAATCCAAATTTTCTGATGAGACTCGATCTCTTAAATGATGAACTAATAGAATTGGCTTATATAAAACATAAACAGAAGCTCAACCGAAACTGTTTTTGTAGAAGATCAAGCCTGCTGCTTAAAGTGATAGTTCACTTTGGAATTAATTTTTGATATGTTTTAGGTTAGCTCAAGGGCATCCAAGTTGTAGGTGTGTTTGTTTCCATCTTGGATGCCCTGGAGGTAAGCTAAAATATATCAAAAATTAATTTCAAAGTGAACTATTCCTTTAACAAGAGTATGAACCTCATTGGTTCTCGCACATCAAGCAAGCTTTCTGAGCTTTCGTTAACCATATAATCTGATGTGCGTGTTGATGAATGTTCATAATGTGAGTAAAAACCGAAAAATGAAAGCCTAAAATAATTAAAAATGTTCATCATATAAAGTGATCATGTCTCTTCAGAAAATTTGGAGTAAACCATTTAGTTTAGTAGTGGTGGTAGTCAGGGAAACAAATAACTCAGATTTCATTAATAATACCTTCATTTGTGTTTCAAAGATGAACAAAAGTCGTAGCACTATGTGTTTGGAACAACATGAGGGTGAAAAAACTAATTTTCAATTTTGGGTGAACTATCCCTTTAAGTCCTGCTTAAGTAGGTCGAAAAA